>APFE031050884.1:184930-251379 GCA_000404065.3 Pinus taeda | reverse complement strand
ACTCCTACATACCCAAGGAGAAGAGGACCAAACTAGAGCCCACCGCAGAGAAGGGTATCTTTGTGGGCTACAGTGAGACCTCAAAGGCCTTTCGGATTTACATTCCTATACAGAGGAAAGTTGTTGTCAGGTGGGATGTGAAGTTCGAGGAGGACAGGGCCTTTAGGAGGTCACGGGAGTTAGAGTATCTGGATCAGCCAGACCCTTAGCAGCAATTGAGTCAGTCACAAGGATCCAGTGGGCAGGGATCAGGAGGATCCAGAGGTACATCTATGACGATGCCAGGTCCGTCAGTGAGCAGTGGCTCGACAAGCCAGAGGGGTGGTGCTCCGGGCAGCATGCAGAGCAGTCCACAGAGCAGTTCACTAGGGAGTCCACTGATGGACAGTTCACACGATACCTCAGCTTCTACAGGTTCAGGTGCAAGTAGGAGGACAGCAGACAGGCAGTCAGGAGTTCGGGCTCCTGATGGTGATGAGGAGGAGTTTCATTCTCCAATGGGAGAAGCATGCTCAGGGAAGAGGAAGCCCAAGTGGCTTCAGGACACCTTGAGAGATGCCACATCTGTTGCTGAGCCTAAGAGGCCAGCCAGAGAGAGCATACCACCTGAGAGGTTTTGTAGCTATATGGCAATGGCTACCAACATCCTTGACTCTGAGCCTTCTAGCTATGAGGAGGCAGCTAGCCAGTAGGTTTGGATAGAGGCCATGCAGGAGGAGTATTCTTCTATCATGAAGAATGATGTTTGGGAGGTGGTGTTGAGGCCTGAGGGCAAATCCTTGGTTACTTCCAGATGGCTTTACAAGGTAAAGCATGCTGCAGATGACAGCATTGAGAAATTCAAAGCGAGGTTTGTGGCTAGAGGGTTCTCCCAGGTAGAGGGAGTTGATTATGAGTAGACCTTCGCTCCCGTGGCTCGATATACTTCGATCTGCTCCATTATATCGATAGCAGCAGAGATAGGTTGGAAGATCCACCAGATGGATGTGAAGATTGCATTTCTCAATGGCTTCATACAGGAGGAGGTGTACATTGAGCAGCACAGGGCTTTGAGGTGCATGGGAAGGAGTCCCATGTGTGCAGACTGAAGAAGGCCCTTTATGGCCTGAAGCAAGCTCCCAGAGCTTGGTACTCCAGGATAGATACATACTTGTAGGGGATGGGTTTCACAAAGAGTGAGGCAGATCCAAATATTTACTATATTGTGATAGGTGAGGAGCCTCTCACTTTGGTGCTGTATGTGGATGACTTGATCATTACAGGTGCAGAGAGACTCATAGAGCACTGCAAGAGAGATCTTGCGACAGAGTTTGAAATGAAGGACATTGGCTTGATGCATTACTTTTTGGGTTTGGAGGTGTGGCAGGAGGAGGGGCATTTCTTCCTGGGCAGGGGAAGTATATTGTGGACATCCTTGGCAGATTCCACATGGAGGATTGTAAACCATGTCGACATCGATGATCACCAACTGGAAGAAGCTTCATGCTTCGGATTCCGAGTTGGTGGATCCCACATTGTACAGGCAGCTGATTGGTTCCTTGATGTATTTGGTCAACACTAGACGAGATATTTGTTTTGCAGTCAACATGATGAGTCAGTTTATGTGTGAGCCTATGAAGGTTCACTGGGTGGCTGCAAAACTCATTTTGCGGTACTTGCAGGGACAGTGGATTATGGTCTGGACTACAGGCAGGGAGATGGAGTGAGATTGGTAGGATACACTGATTCTGATTGGGCAGGTTGTGCTTCTGATAGGAAGAGCACTTCGGGGTGCTGTTTTGGGTTGAGTTCAGCAGTAGTGTCATGGTTCAGCCGGAAGCAGCAGTCAGTAGCATTGAGTTCAACAGAAGCAGAGTATATGGCAGCCAGTCTAGCTAGTTGTGAGGCTATCTGGCTTCGCAAGATGTTGTTTGGCTTATTTGGTCAGTCGTTGAGACCTTCAGTGATTTACTGTGATAATCAGAGTTGCATTAAACTCACGGAGAATCCAGTATTTCATGACAGGTCAAAGCATATCGGGATCAGATATCATTTCATCAGAGACTATGTTTAGAAGGGAGTTGTGAAGCTTGAGTATATTTCCACTGATGAGCAGGTAGCAGACATTCTTACCAAAGCCTTACCACGGGGCAAGCATGTTTACTTCAGAGACAAGATGGGTGTGTTGAGGAACACCTTCCTCGGTAAGAGGGAGTGTTGAAATTTGGTACCGGAGGACAGGTGGTTCCCTTAGGCTTTGATCTTTGGCCTAGGGAAAAGTGTCCAAAAGATTTTAATTTTTCTCCTAAAGTGACTTTATAATTTTTATAAAGTTAAAATCTAATTTAAAAGTGACTTTAAGTGATAAAGTTACTAAGTCTAATTTTAAAGTGACTTTTATAAAGTCAATGAAAAATTAGAAAGGAAAAGTGACTTTGGAAATAAATGACTAAGTGGGTCTTTTATTAAAGTGGGGTGAATTAAAAATAGAAAGTGAGATTTAAATGTGCATTTAATCTCAGCCATTGATCTAAATCTATCTCAGCCATTGGATTTAGGGATCACCCAAAAGTCATTTAGGGTTGGGTTAAAGGAGGAAAAAGATCATTCATTCTTTCATGAGCAGATTGGGAGAAGGAGAGCAAGAGAGCAAGGGAGATTTCTGGACAAGAAGGAGAAAGAGGCAGCAGTTTGGCACACATACCAGGCAGCTCTTCAACAAATCAGAACAGTAGAAAGAACAAGCAATACAGCTGAAAGAACCAGCAATAAAAGGCAGATTTTTTCTGAGCAAGTAAAAGGCAGATTTGTTTTTGCACAGAAATTGAGGCAGCTGATTTTCTGCACAAAAATCGAGGTCCGTACAGCCTGTCCGTACCATCAGTACAGCATGTCTGTATCGTCCGTACAGCCATCCGTACCGTCCGTACAGTTGCCGTGCAGCATTGTGTTGTTGTTTGGAAATTTCCAGTGGGCTGCGAGGCTCAGAAATCGAGATAAGTTGGAAATTTGTTTGCTGATTTTTGCTGATTTTCGCTGAAATTTCTCACTGTAAAAAGGCATTTTCCAGAAATAAAAAAGAGCTCTCAAACTGGTTTTCCCCAAGAGTTGGCGGGGGTTTTTCCAGGGTCACGTTGACCAAAAATATCAGTGTTTTAATGTGTTTTAATGGCTGTTTATTACTGCTGATATTTATTTATGCAATTTCCAGCATTCTGTAAATTTTTCAGTATTTGTGTTTTCAGCAAATTTATTTTTTCCAGCTTGTTGAATGTATGGTTATGGGAAAGGGCATTTAACTATATGGGAGAAATAAGGAGAAACTAAAAACCGGGGTGGGAAAACAGAAATTTTTACAAAGCACCAATAATGTTGTAGATTGCCTCATTCGACCACCGATCATGGCGTTAACCACCGTGCTCAACTCTTGTGGGCATAAGACTTCTAATTGGCCACTTCTCTAGAAAAGTGACCCAGAATTCGGCCACACATACCAGACATTCTTGAAGGGTTAGCATGTTCCAGATTTTCACCTCCAGGATGCCCTTTTATGCCACTTGAGTCACCTTTGTATTCCTTCAAGCGAGCGTGCCAAGTTGATTTGGGAAGCACATTACAATCGGGCTGCTAGGCATTTCGGGGTCGAGAAAATGGTGGCAATACTACAGAAGTATTTCTATTGGCCGAATCTTCGACAAGATGTCAGGAAGTACATCAGATCATGCACTGCCTACGCCATTTCCAAACGGACCATCAAGAAGAAAGGCCTCTATACCCCGTTGCCTACTCCTAGTCAACCTTGGGAATCCATCTCCATGGATTACATGTCAGGCCTTCCTTCCACTAAACATGGAAATGATTGTGTTTTTGTGGTCTTCGACAGGTTCTTGAAGATGGCCATTATGGCGGCGTGCAAAAAGAATATCACAACCGAATCCACTGTTAAACTCTTCTTTGAACGAGTGTGGGTACACTTTGGGATCCCACAGTATATCACCTTAGATTGGAACAGTAGGTTCCTTAGTAAATTTTGGTCCAGTCTTTGGTTTATGCTAGAAACCAAACTCACTATGTCCACAACCTTCCATCCTCAAACTGATGGCCAGGCAAAGGTTGTCAACATGATGATCGTACACATTCTGCACATGTACAACTCAAAGTATCCACGCACATGGGATGAGAGCCTCCCCTATGACTAACACAACTACAACTGGGCTCTCCACAGCTCGAATGGACACAACCCTTTTCAGGTGGGCTTGGGATTCCAGTCATTATGTCCCATTGATGTGGCCATGCCATTTGCAACTACTCATGCAGGTTCGGCTCATGTCTAGTCAGAAAAAGATAAGGCAAACAAATTCATTGAGGACATCCAACATATTCATCAACAAGTTCATGACACTATGGAGAAATCAAATGCCAAGTACAAGCAGCGACATGATCAACAGTTGGTGCCACACAATTTTCAGGTGGGTGACAAAGTCTAGTTGCATTTGCAAAAGGAATGCCTTACTGGAGCCTAGGAAACTCAGAGCACTCCAATATGGTCCTTACACCATTACCAAGGTCATGGGAGATAATGCATTTGAGCTCAGCATTCCCCCATTCCTTGGCCTGCACCCAATGTTCAATGTGGACTGCCTTCGGCCATACTTTCCACCATTACTAGACACATTCAACATTGCAGAACAACTCACAGCCACAAAGTTAAATCCAAATTGCATGGAACAAGCTACAACTGATCGGATCATGGACACACAGATAAAGCACACTCACCAACAGAATATCCAACTGTATCGAGTTGTCAAAGCAGGCCAACTCCTTCACCAGGGCAATTGGCTCACTAGGGACCAAGTTCAGCAGAAGTTTCCTCATCTCATGGAGGAACTCAACGCAATGGGGACCATTGCTTCCTAAGGGGGGAGGAATGATCCAGGTGGATATTAGTGGCCACCTACAAATTCCACTTGGACCCCTACCATTGCTTCTTTCAGTTTTCAGTTTCCTTAATTGTAGCACAGTTTACTATTTTTAGCAGTTTTTTTGGGTCCTAAACTTCCGAAGCCATTTTGAGGCCCTAAACGACATTTTTTTGGAAATCTACTGCAAGTAATTTTTGTTTAAAATTGCTTTTCCATCATAGTCCTCGGAGAGATCTTTCCAACGGGCTATCATGCATGTCAAACAGAGATAATATGACCAAGTCACAACCCTAGGAAGTTGGCTATCCAACTCACCCCAATGGGGCCCATAAACTCTTGGTGTTACATCTCCTTTGGTTATGGTTTTGGTTGTTTAGGGTTTGATCTTATTGTTCAATAATGAAAAGGCCCTTGAGCCTCATTTTAGTTCAATTTAGAGGCATGTAGCTGCCACATCTCTTCTCAGAGAAAAGCTACCATCGCCCTAGCTGGTGTATTTCCATTTCTGTTTGTAAGCATATTTCAATATTTTACATTAGTGAAATGAAGTATTATTTCTGAGGCATCTCTGTGTTTATGGTTATCTCTGTAATTTGTTACATTCCTGTTTAAATCCGGATCACGTTAGAAAGGCTATAACATAGTTGAGCACCCTAAATGGTAGGTACAAAATAAACTCTAGCAGAGCCATGGAAAAGGAATCAGATAGGAGTACACCTCATGATATAGTGGAGAGGAAAAACCTAGGAAACATTGTAGTAGTTAAAAACCTTCCATCCTTGGCAGATTTGAGCATGTAATTTGCAACATCCTTTGCGTTCTCTACCCTATTTCACTTGTATAAGTTGAATATCTTCACCAGTGTAAACATCCCGTCCTCTATTTCAGCTGTATGAAAAACACAATACACATCATCACTAATGAAATACCAACTGAAATGGAAGCATATACATTAAGATGAACTAACTCACCTTGAACAATAGATGGAGAAAAGTAGTAGTCTGTCGATTTAATGCCCAGGAATGTAAGAAATTTAGCCTCCTTTTACGAAAAATACTAGTCAACAAAGTTATAAGAAAAGGGGCAGAATCTTTTCTGCCCCACATTGCTTCCACTCTCGGTCAACTAGCCATAGGTTTTCATGGAGGTAATAAGCACCGTTATAGAAAGACAATGAGCACCATTACAAAAAGACAATGAGGACAACCTAAAGAAATACCACAACCTATAAAAGTCACTGAAGGATGGACATGAATACCCTGTAATCCTGACATTTAAACAATACGGTCATCCAGGTAAAACATTCCACATGACCCAGACCCAACAGATTATAAACTTCACTACACATCCAATGCAATACCCAACGAGTCCACTAGAAAAATTCAACACAAACACAATCATAACCATAGCCCATGAAAAGAGGACCCTTAGACGAAAATGCAGACCTTTGGAATATAACAGTGAACAAATAAAACGATAAAAAACTGAGCAAATTCAAGTGACTCCAAGCTTGACCACGAATGAACCCAGAATTAAGAGCCCAACTATTCATAAAATGTCGAGATACTCACCCCAAGAACATGTAATTAATGTGATACCCAATTTGCCTAAATAACCATCCCATGAAAAGGGAATTAGTGGAATTAAAGTGAAACACAAAGACTTTGAAATTAAAACTCACCCAAAGAATAAATCGATGAAAAGGGGTGAACAACGAATCCCACACCGAAACCCGGACCGTCTAAACCTCAGCCTGAACAGAGATAAGGCTTGTATGTAATCGTAGAAAGACAACATTTCATGTACAACACTCTCCATATACACCACAGAAAATCAGTCTCTCTCCTAACCTAAAATATATTGACAACAAGGTCAAAAAGAAAATGCCAATTTGTGCACAAGCCTGAGCCTGCAAGTGGGTATCGGAAGGAAGCTCCTTACAGCCATTTTTATAACAGCATTTGAGTGCCCAAATAATAATTCAAGAATAAATTCCATTACACCATTACATGCAGGTTTTTCCATTAGTCATGAACCTGCTAAGAAAGTGTTTCCATTTGGGACCACTACAGTAGTTTCTAGCATCATCAGTGACTGATTCTGACCATTCGCGGGCATGCATGAAGCTATTCCAATCCTTGCAGCATCAATTCTGAGAGTACTCGTCCACTGAATCTACCTTAGGGTTCAAGTCATGACAAGAGCTTTCACAATTTTACAATGAGAGCTTTCAAAAATATCTAGAAGCTAGGCATTTCCCACAATTACCTTGGAGGTTAAAGTTACCATGAGCTTGAGAGGTAAATCAATGTAGCTAAAACCTAATGAGTCGGCTAAACTAGGAGGCTGGGCATTTCCCACAATCACCTCAGGGGTTAGACTGCCCATGAGCTTGAGTTTTAAGGCAACACAACAAAAACCTAATGATTCGGTTGATAGTTTAGTTCAACGGAAACTTAACCAGTTGGATGAAAATTCATTTCAGTGGGTGGGATGCAACTATTAAACTAAAAAATAAATGAGTGAGTTAGTTAACTAGATTAAATTAAGGAGTCAGATGAAAGTTTATTCATTGGATCAATGGATGAAAACATTTCAATCATCTAACACTTGATCTAACAGTTCATAGTGAAGACAACTAAGACCGGAGGGAAGTTCATTTAAGAAGGAATGCCTTACGATGTAATTAGTACCCATAAACATGCAAATATGGCCATATTGTCCAAAGTAGAACCCAAATGTTTTGATGAAGGTAGTGAAGATAGACATTTGGTCAAGGCTATGAATGAAGAACTAGATCAGATAGATAAAAATGACACATGGGAAAAATGACACAAAATATTATTGGTACCAATTGGGTCTTTAGAAACAAGCTAAAATAAGATGGATGAGTAGCGAGGAACAAAGGAAAATTAGTTTATAAAGGGTATGCACATGTGGAAGCCATTGATTTTGAAGAAAATTTTACTCGCGTTTCTAGATTAGAAGCAATACGAATGTTCTTATCATTTCCATGCTTTAGAAGATTCAAAGTCTATCAAATGGTTATCATCCACATTTTTGAATGGTGATTTAGAGGAGGAAGTGTACATAGAGTAGCCAAAAGGATTTCGACTATCTGAAGATGTAGACTAGGTATGTAAACTACATAAAATAATATATGGATTAAATAAAGCTTCAAGAGCCTGGTATTTTGAGGCTTGATATATATCTACAACATCACGGATTTAGAAGAGGCACAACATAAATAAATATTTATGTAAAAACTAATAATGATAATTTAATAATCATTGTTGTGTACGTGGATGATATCATCTTTGGAAGTGATGTGGATCAAATGGGTAAAAAAATTGCAATAGATATGCATAAGGAGGTTGAGATGTCCTTGCTGGGGAATTACCATTCTTCCTTGGGTTACAAGTTGCTCAATAAGATAAATGTATTTTATCTCTTCAACCAAATACCTAAAAGAAGTATTGAATAAATTTGGAATGGACAATCAAGCACCTATTAGCAAACCTATGGTTACAAGGTGAAAATTGAGCAAACATTATGAATAGCCTGATGCAAATAAGACCATGTATAGTTAAATGAACATAAACTTTTTATATCTAACAATCCAAAGACTTGATATAATGCAAGTTGTAGGATTGGTTCCCAGATTCTAGTCTACCCCCAAGGAGAGCCATGTAAAAGAAATATAAAAAATCTTTAGATATATGAAGGGAATTATTGATTATGACCTATAGTATCCAAGTAGAAAGGACTTCACCCTAACGACATACACAGGTGCAGATTGGGCAGGTAGTGTTAATGATAGAAAGAATGCAAGTGATGTAGCTTTCCTTTTGGGTAATTGCTTAGTGTCATGGATGAGTAAACATTAGAACTCTATATCATTGTGTACAACTAAAGGTGAGTAAATAATAACACCCACATGTTGCACTCGGATCCTATTGATGAAACAAAATTTCAAAGACAACAAGGTTGAATATGCTTGCCCCATGCTAATTATGTGTGATAATACAAGTGTTATTAACATGTATGAGGATCCTGTAATGCATTCCAAGATAATGCATATTCCTATTAAATATAATTTCTTGAGAGACCAACTAGCTAAACAAATTATTACACTTACATATATTGCTACTAAAGAACATATTGCAAATATATTCACCAAACCTCTTCCTAGGGAGACATTTTAGTATTTAAGGCAGAGGATGGGAGTGGTATCTCTCTCATATTACTAATATTGTAAGTATGATGTATGGAATCTCTTGAACATATGTTAAGTAAGTGAGATGCAGGAGAAGAATGATGAAATGAAAAGTCTCTAGAATTATTGTATGCTTAGAACAAGTGCACTTGGAACATCCCCCATCGGTACTCGTTATTGGTATCAAACTAACCATTGGTCTCAAGGGTAGATTTGACTAAAAGGGGACGCATTAGTTTTGGGGCAGTTCACATGAATAATCATATCTATCATACACATATATATTCCACAAGTATCAAACAATTGACAGATGTATCAAGGAGAAACTTAACTTGCTTGACAATTTATATCAAACATTTGTAGACACAACCCTTTTTCCATTGATGTTAAGGGGGGAAAATTACCTTGCCTCACTATTAGAGCTTTAACTATTCGAGATGTGAGTAAGATATAGGGGGAGAGAAAAGCCATCAATGCAAGCTTAGACACTAGTATGAGTCTATGTAGGGGGTTCAATAATTAATTCACAACTTACTTGATTGTGAAGTTTGAAAATTGGCTTTGAAATACAAATTGTATAGATCTTAATTCATTGGTAGATTGGAAACATCTATGATACATGCTGCCATCAATGACAAAGTGGGAAATTTGTTGACAATGTTTTCATTGATGTCAAGTTCAAGAAGGACAAAACAATATAAGGTCACTAATGCGAAGGTCGATATGGACGAAAAATAATAAGGCCACAACTTAAGAAGGCTAAGGAAGTAACGTGGTGAATTGGTGCATTTTGACGCTTACATTCTCTATCATATAATGATAGAAAAACAAATGGTCAGTAGTAAACAAAAGATCATATGATTGAGTCCATTATGAAATAAGCACAAAGGAGTCTCTAGCCGAAGACCGAGAAGGGAAAGAAGGAAGAGAAACATGAAGGCTAAGAAGATCAATGATAAATAAGGCCGAGAAGGCCAAGAAGATCAATTACTAAGATGATGTGGAAATATGGGTAATCCAAGATGATTTGGACACCAGGTGATAGTTTGAGATGACAAGGAAAAATGAATCTCTAACACATGGAACTTAGTTTTGGTGTTTTTGGGTGATCAATTGGATAGGAGGTAGGTTATGCATGGTATGTGACATGGTAAGACATGTGGAAGAAGAACATGTGTCACTCTATGATTTTTCCATGATGGAATTGATATGGCAAACACAAAGGCCTCGAAATATATGTCAAAACCTTTTGTGGTAAAGCCTTTACATGTTAAAATTTATGGTGCTTCTACCATTCAAAGATGGAAACCTTATGACAACATGTGCATAATACTGGCGGTTCCCATATTGGGTCTCAGGTCATCGGAGCATTGGATGTCAAATGGAATTCGAAGTGGATCGCCTCAAGGAGAAAAGTCCCAAAGTTAGGGGAAAATTAGCTATCAACTACAAAACTTTGATGATTGGTGTTAATTGAATATTGGTCATCAGAACTTTGCAAGTAAAATGAGAATGATAGTGAATTTTTCCCGAGGGGTGAAGTCTTGAGGAAATGGAACAATCAATTGTTAGTTGCTACAAATGGCAAGGATTGTCGTCTAGTGATTTTTGTTTAATAGTCTTGGGATTCTGGTCTTGGTGTTGTACATAGATAATAATGTTTTGACAACCTTAAGTTCTATGGCAAGGAAACATTAGACAATATCTCCTAATGTGTAAATTTTTAAAAAATAGACCACATAGTTTCCATTGAGAGAGGCCACTCTTATCGTAGTCAAAGTACACTAATGATGTTGTTATTAGGAATGATCCCACAAAAATTAAAGAAAAAATACTGAAGTAGTAAAAGGTGTGGACATAGATCCAAACTAGGAAATTAACATGTGAAAAATCTATAAATAGAAACAATCAATTAGAAAAAATTTAGTGATCAGAGCATATGAGATAACATATATGCCATCAAGAAGTGGGAGTGAGGACAACACGCACATAAGAATAACATGTGCATACAGAGAGCAAAAAGGTGAAGTAAGTGTGCAAACTGTGTGAAGAGACAAAAGAACTGTAAAGATATGGTCTTATAAGGGATGATAGGAAATCCTAGAGATAGTGTGGTAGTAGATTTGAGAAAAAACACATAAACAAAGTATGTGAAGCTAATATTGAGATATGGATCAATAAATATTGTGTAAAATAGAGTGTTATATTGTGCAACATGGGAGAAGACTTCTAATGAACTAAAAAGATAAGATTGTTGTAGAGAAAGAAGATAAGGAAATGATATTTGAGTTCATAGGATTTGTTAGTACACAAATTAAAAAGGAGGTGCCTCCATATTTAGTTTGAAAATGTGATGAAATAAAGATCAAGAGGCTATAAGAAATTAAATCAGCAGATCTAATGGGGATTGTTCTATCTTGCAAGTTGGTACTTGTAAATATGAGGGGGTTGGTGTCTCCAGCAAGTTGGTGCCTGCTATCATATAAAGAAAAATAGTTTTGTGGTTTTCTCCCAGATGGGTTTCCACATATATCTTTTGCTTAATACTCTTATGTGACTAATGCATTTTTTGTGTTTGAAAGATTTAAATAAGTGTAAAATTGCATTGAACTGATTCACCCCACCTCCCTCCCACCTCTTAGTAAAATTGTAAAATCCAATGATTATAGTGAAACTATAAATTAGAAGAGATGGACATTCCAATTAATCCACACGATTCACAATTACTATTATTCCATTTGACTTTCTTGTTGGCATTAGTGGGGGATTTTTCTTTTCCCAAGGTAATTTGATATAGTCATATGCTTTGTAATACATCCTCCATATGAGATTTCCATGAGAAGTAGATGGTATCGATAAGCACAAAACCACTTGGAGTAGCCATATTCAAATATTTAGATGATATGGATGTAAATTTTGAAATTGGCTACGAGTATAAAAAACTGAAGAAATAAATAGTTAAAAAAATGACACTAAAAATGAATTTTCAGATGTGAAAGTTATGCCATTTAAAAAACAAAAAAACATAAAAGGTGAACAAATTGCATGCAAAAAGTAACAAAAAAATATATATTAAAGTATTTGATTCACTTTTGTAACTTAGTGAAATGCACTTTACAATAAAGGCATGAGGTATGAGATAACTCAAATGTGCATGAAATTTTTTAAAAGGAAATTTAAAAAAACAAAGAACTTGAACTAAAGACCTCTTATAAATAAAATAACTTTCAACCAAGTGAGCTCACCATTCAAATATATGAGAAAATTTGAAGGAGGAGGGACTCTTTTTTTCTTTTCATTCTTCTTTTTTCACTCTTTTTCTAAAAGTGTGTGTTTATCCAAAAAATCTCTCTTTTTTATATTCAAGAACAAAATATGAATCTCAACAATAATGTAGTTAGATCTTGGTTAGCTTAATTAGAAAATATGACTTCTCCCTCTATTTATGATTTATTGAGATTGCACAAAGAGTAGAACAAAGAGCATACATAGAAAAGAAAAAACTTTCCACTTTATTTTTTTATTTGTGAAATATTTCACAGAGCACACATCAAAGAGCATACACAAACATGAAAGAGTAACAAACTAGAAATAAAAATAGTGAAACCAAAATATTAAATCATTAAATAAAATTAAAAGGGTATATTTAGACTTATACCTCTAGATTCGACAAAAATGATGATATCTTATGAAATTGAAAACCAATTTGAGTGAAATGAAAAGCATTTCCAACTAAATGTAGCACTCCAAATGCAATAAAATAGTGCACTCAACCTAGAAAGGCATAGAAATAGAAGAACCTAAATGTGATAACACAGGTGAAATAGCTCAACCGACAACTAGAGGGGGTCTTCAAATGGGCTTTGGTAGCATGTTAAACAAAACAATGTATTCCACAAAAGACGAACACCTTAATTTACAAATGAAACAATTAGATATAAGATCATTATGTTAGTAGTTTTACATGGTTAAAGTCCTTTAAGAGAGAAATTATAATGTCCCCAATTTTTTATTTACTATCTAAGGAGGTTAGTAGAGGCTCTAGGGTTATGCCAACAATTTTAGGAGAGATGGGTGAAGTGGGTCCCATGTTCAAGTGGGGGCCACAAGGAGGTGATGAAAACTAATGGATAGAGAAGTGCAACTTTGGGAGGCAAGGTGGGGGGTTTTTGTGGGTTTTGAGAGAGGAGTCGGGGCTAAATGTTTAGAGAATTTCAAGGAGTATTCGACCTCCAGATCATTATTTAAACCAACATCCAACAACATATTATTTTTGGGTAGTGCACATTTCTTGCTCCAGGTCATTCCCCATATGGGTTTGGGATATATCATCTAGGTTTTGCATAGCTTGCTTGGCAAGCCCAAGTTCTATCATTTTAGCTCATTTTATGTATTCGTTCTTAGTTTATTATAAAATGGCACAAAACATTTTGTTGGAGTCCTGTGTGTTTTAATTCTGTGGTTGTGTTCTTTATTTACTTGCTTCTTCTAGTTACTGTTTTGGTATACATTGTTAATTTTTCCATTAGGAATATTACAAAAATAGACCACAAGCCTAGCCAACATGGGAGCTTGAGGAAATATATCAGTGCAAAAGAAAAAAATGTACATAAGAGAGTTTCTCACTATTGATATTTATTGAATAACTATCCATGCTCTTTAAATAGTGATTATGGTCCAATTAATTAGCGAGTTGTGGATCAATAATTGTTAAAATCGAGGAGAATTTGAGCTATCAAATTATTGTATGTCTAAAATATATCATGATCATTAGATAAATACAAATGCATACTAATGCATAGTAAAGAAACACACTCAAGGGAAATTTTAAGGATAGAAATTTCTTTTAAAGTTTAGAAACCTTGGCAAATATGACTAGTTTTTCATATGCAAAATGTAAAATCCTTGGTGGTATTTTTGCAAAAAAATTCAAATTTTCAAATTTCCAATGATTTTATATAGTTTATATATTTTTTTAGTGATTTTAAGACAAAATATTTTTATACTATAAAATTTGGGTGAATCATTTTAAGTAAAAATGGAAATTCACAATTTTTATTTTTATTTTTCAAAAAACATGGAAAATTATTCCACCTGTGAATATTGCCCCCTAAACTTTTCCATGAACACACTTTTACCTAAGGACACATTAGTTCATGCTGATTTTAACTAACTCCTAAATGTATAAACATCCTAACACTCTTTCCCAACCTAATATTTTCTTCATTTTCCTCATTTCTAAAATGTTTCAAAGTTTTCCTTCTAGCATCACGCTTTTCATTTCCCAATTGTCTCTCAAACCCCAAGCATCAAAACTCATAGTGTAGTCTTCTAAACTTCTTGTTCTTTTGATATCAAACTTAGACATTTGAAGTTCCTAGGTTTTGCTTGTCATACTTGTGATGGTGCATAGTGATAAAATTGTCTTCAAAGGTAGGAATTAGGTCTTGTTGCATGACCTCTTTTAAAATCATTTTTCTACTCTCAAGTTGTGTAATTGTCCAGAATAAAAATGCATTAGTGTCATCATCAATTTGCACATTGTCACATTTTCAGTACACTCCTCAATGTGTTGTTAAGACTACTCCCTCTTGTCATATTTTGAAGGAAACTTTTTCTTAGGGATTGTGGGGACTCCATAGTGATTTATTGTTAAGCCTTAAATAAGTTCCATGTTAACCTTAAAACTCCTTATTAAGACCTAGATATTGAATGATTATATTTCTATTCTTATATTGATGTGTGGGCTATAACCTTTCATGGTCTCATTTTATTATAATTGTACCCTTTATCTCCTATATATATACTAAGGAGACCTACTGTTAGGACCATCAAATTTTGTTTTATACATTATATTCATTCTAAAAGGAGGCTTCCCCAGTGAAATAGACTATAATTATTTGTTTATTATCATTTTTAAGTAGCAAGGTTCATAACAGTTAGCATTAGAGCATATGAACCCAGGGTTTTGCATCTTCAAATAGGTCATCGTGGAAATTTCACTATATTTTTTCAGGGATGTTTTATATGGTGAAATTTTGAACACATTCAAAAATGATATTGAAGGAAATTTGGTTAATATTTCGTATTTTTTTTTAATATACTTTTAGAGATGCAAGCTATGGAAGTTAGGGTTTGTGAATGATCCTCAAACCAATTTCAAATAGGTGATCATGGAATTTTAGCTATAATTTCTTTTCTGGAAAGATTTATAATATGAAATTATGAAAATATTGAGAAGATACCTTGAGGAACAATTGATAACAATTTTAGATTTTGGGTTGCTATACTTTCAGTTATAGATCTTGTGGATGTTAGGGTTTGTGAAGGTCCTAAAATTAGTTTCAAATAAGTGAGCTTGGAATTTTCGCTATAACTTTTTTTTTTATGTGATACCTAAGACTATGAAAATTTTAGAGATCTTAGGAGGCAACGAAGTACCTTAAGTGAAAATTTCATAATTATATTTGGAGAATTGGGCATGTGGTACACTATACAAGTTTTCTCTAGGGAAGAGGAAAAAGTTAGCAAATTTTGAAAAATTTACCTTGAATTTCACTTGGCACATCAAATTTTGGTTAGACTCATGGAATTGGATACAAGCCATATCATAGCATCATATACCAAAATTTCAAATTCAGAAGACCTCAAACATTATAGATATATCAAGAAAAATTTACTCATTCATATACTCCCCAAATTAATGTTTTAAAGGTACGTAGCTTACAAGTGGCATAATTTTGACTAAAAGATACAAGTTTTTTTATGACTAAAAGTTGTAATAAAGAGGACTACTATTGTTATGCCTCCAAAGACAACTACTACTCCAATTAAACCTCTGGAAGGCTCATCCATGACTCATGAGGAAATATAAGATATTTATTACCAAGTAACCAAGTTGGAAGATCAACTTTCACAAATGCAAGGATAAATAAATAATGTGGAAAAAAGATGGCAGAAACCAAGGAAGAAATACAAAAATATATTAGGAAAGAAATATAAAAGTTCATGCTCGAAAACAAGGAAGAAAAAAAAAATATACTATTGTAAAATATCCCTAAAAGGGATATGGAGATCCAAGTAAATCACAAACATAAGGAGAATCAAGGTTTTGAGACTCAGTCACATGGGGAGTATTTTATCACAATTGGAGAGCATGAATATTTAATCACAAAACCATGATCATGACTTTTAACTCTTAGATTCACATCATTAGGTGCTCAAGTCAACATCAAGGAACTATTACATCCTGGAGGTCGATATGAGGAACTTTCATGGTTATGATCGTACAACATGGATATTCCAGATGGAACAATACTTTAATATACACCAAGTGTCAACCTTACAGAAGTTAAATATGGAAACCATATTTTTAAAACAAGATCAACGTGTATGGTATCAATGGATTCGTGAAAGGAAAAATGATTCTATTATATATCAGTCCGATTTTACAAAGGAATTGATAGCATATTATGGGGACATTAAGAACAATACATTCTTTAGTCAATTGGTAAATCTTCGACAAAAAGGTCTAGTTACATAACACATTCAACAATTCCAAAAGTTGAGTCTCTGGGTAAAGAACATTTAATAGGATAATTTGTTGGACCTATTTATAGGAAATTTAAAGGAAGATATCCAACATGAGGTGTTCCTCTTTTAACCTAAATCTCTAGAGAATGCTTTCAATCTAGTAACGAAAGTTGAAAGTAAAAAATATGGTTATTATACAATTGGTAAGTAATAACTATAGAGAAAATCATGGTCCCTCTCCTAAATCAATAAGGTTGACATCATGCCAAATGAATGAAATAAGAGAAAAGGAATATGTTTCAATTGTGACAACAAGTATAGTAAGGGGAAAAAATGTGATGAAAATAAATCATTCTACATAGACTGTGAAGATGAAGAAGATGAAGAAGATAAAGAATTGGAACCATCACAAGATCTAGAGATAGAAGAGATTACAACAACACCTTGCCATGCACTAGTGACCATAAATACCCCACAAGCCCTCAATATAGAAGGGCATATAAAAAATAAAAGGTTAACAATGTTGATTGATTTAGGTAGCACCCATAAATTCATCAATTACAAATTGGAAAAGCTTCTTAACTACTTTGCATATCCAACACCAACATTTCAAGTAATCATTGCAAATGGAGGCACCTTAAATTGTTTATGGAAGTGCCATATTATTAAGATGAATATGGGGGAGTATTTATTAGATAGTCCATGATTGAAATCCAATTAGGTGGTGCTAATGTTGTATTAGGAGTCTAATGGTTACAATCACTGGGGACAGTGGCCCTGAATTTTTAATATATTTTCATAAAATTTTTCTTAGAAGGAAAGGAAATTGAGCTTTAAAGGTATCCAAAGGAGAACTTATAAATTGATAAGGTCTAATAGCATGATAAAATTTCTAAAAATGGGACACCAAAGTTTAATTGCATAATTTTTTCATTACATGTTCAAACATCTATATCCTCTACTCTAGATGATCCTAAAAATGTTATCAACAATTATTGCAAGGTATTTGGAGAAATTGTTAAGGATATTCCACCTACTTGAGATCATTATCATTCTATTAATTTTCAACTTGGAAGTGTACCACCTAACATTAGGCCTTATAGTGATCCATATGCATAGAAGAATGAGATTGAGCATATGGTTCAAGAATTGTAAGACGTTGACATCATTCAACCTAGCTAGAGTACTTCTTCTTCACCAGTGGTGATGGTTATAAAAAAGGATGGTTCATGGCATATGTGTCCAGATTACATATATTACAATAAAAAGGCAATCAAATACAAGTTTCCTATTCATGTCATTGATGAATTATTAGACAAATTGTATGAAGCAATTTTATTTACTAAGTTGGATCTCCATTCTAGATAGCATTAAATTGGAACGAGGTAGGAAGACATTTCCAAAACAACCTTTAAAATACATGAATGTCATTATAAGTTTTTGATTATGTCATTTTGAATTACAAATTCACCTTCAACTTTTCAAAGGCTGAATTTTCAAACCCTTAGAAAATGTGTGTTAGTATTTTTTAATGACATACTAATCTACAACAAATCTAGGGAAGAGCATGTACAACATGTTGATAGGGTCTTAATATTATTCATAGAGCAACAATTATATGAAAAACCTTCCAAGTGTGGGTTTGGGGTTCAAGAAGTGGAATTTATGGGTCATATTATATCTCATGAAGGTGTCATAGTCAATCATAACAAAATCAAAGCTATGAGGGAATGGTAATTCCCAAATAACTTAAAGAAACTTACAAGATTCTTGGGATTTTAAAGATATTACCACAAGTTTATTAGGAACTATGGTCAAATATTAACACCTCTAACACAATTATTGAAGAAGGAAGAGTTTTCTTGGTCTAAATAAGAAACCAAAGCTTTTTAAAAACTTAATAATATTATGTGTACAACTCCTGTACTGGTGACACTTGACTTCACAAAAACCTTCATTATGGAGTTTGATGCCTTAGGCCATGGCATTGGCGCAGTTTTGATGCAATAATGAAGACCCATGAATTTGAAAGTAAAATTCTTAAATGAAAGAACTTACTCAAGGCCATCTATGAAAAATAAATTTTGGCCATACTACATGTAGTTAAGAAATAATGAACATACCTAATATGAAGATACTTCAAAGTAAAAGGGAAAGAAAAATATTATGGTAGATGCACTCTCAAGGAAAAATGAAGACATAAAAGGTTTACTATGCCCTGCTTTTATTCTACAATTTGATTGGGAAGAAGAAGCAAGGATAAAATGGAGGCATGATGATAAGATATACAAGATCTTTAAACAACTACAAGAGCACCCCAATGTAGTAGAAAAATTATGTAGAAAAATGATTCGTTGTGGTATTAAGATCACTCATACTTATATAATAATTCTCAATTTAAATAGAAGTTTCATTGGGAATTACAAACTTATCCTGTAGGAGGACATTTAGGATTCTTGAAGACATACCATAGGATCAAGAAATATTGTTTTAGGAAGGTATTAAAGAAGCCATGCAAAAGTTTGTTGCTGAGTGTGTTGTATGCCAACAAAATAAGGGGGAGACAATCAAGACCCAAGGGATCCTACAACCATCAACCATACAAAGCCAACATTGGGAAGATGTTTCAATGAATTTTATTATAGGTTTACCCAAATTTGAATGAAAACGTGTCATTATGGTAATGGTACATCGAATGGAAAAGTATGCCCATTTTTCTCTCTTCTTCATCCTTTTAAAGCAAGTATAATGATAGAAGAATTCATGGAAATGGTCCAAAAGACACATGGAATACCAAATATTATTGTAAGTGATAGATATTTAATTTTCATTGGAAAATTTTGGACTAAATTATTTTCATGTTTGGGTACTCAATTGGGTCATAGTTCATCTTACCATGCTCAACCTTATGGGAAAATTATGATTGTGAATAAATGTTTAGAAGGATATCTATGTTGCTCTGTATCTAATAAACAAACAAAATGGGTCAAGTAGTTTTCCTTGGAAAAATGGTGGTCTAACACATCCTTCAATACTTCATTGAAAATGTCACCATTTATGGCACTTAATGGATATCATCCTTAGTCCATAACATCTCCCTTGAAAGGGATTATAAAGCATCAAGCAAAAGAGAACCTCACATGGCACCAACAAGAGGTTATCAAACTATTGAAGGACAACTTGGTTATAACACAAAATAGGATGAAACAAAAAGTAGACCAACATCGTAGAAAATGGATTTTGAAGTAGGAGATTGTGTATTTGTGAGAATACAACCATATAAATAGATGCCGCTCAAGAAACTAAAGGACAATAATTAGCACCAATTTATTATGGCCCCTATAAGGTGTTGTGGAGGATTGGTAGTATGGCTTACAAATTGGAGAAGCCTCTATATTCATGGGTACATCCAAATAAGGTAATTGACAATAAAGTCCAAGTCAAAAATGATTTTATTAGATATTAATGAATAAGAGAAAATCATATTAGAACTAGAAACAATCCTGGAAACAAGGATTAAGTATTTGAGAAATTGAGAAATTACCGAGTACTGCATAAAATGGAAGAAGCTACAACCTACTAGTGGAAGAGGTGACATGGGAAGATGAGTTGTTCATACAAAAACACCTGCACATAGTCAAGAGTTGAGGACAATACTTATTTTTAGGGGAGGGGCATGCTAAGCACTATATAAGCCCCATGTTACCCTTAAAACCCCTTACTAAGCCTTAGATATTGAGTGATTACATTTTTTTTGTTATATTGTTATGTAAGCTAGAAACCTTTTATGGTCTCACTTTTATTATAATTGTACCCTTTTGTCTCCTATATATATATATATATATATAGATATATATAGTAAGGAGACCTAGTTTTAGGATAATCAAATCTTGTCTTACACATTGTATTCATTGTATAAGGAGGTTTAGAATGCAATTATCAATTTGTTATAATGTTTAAGGCACAAGTTTCATAACTTTTCTCTCCTTAGAATTTTTGGGGTCCTTGCTACAATCACCTTATCCATCATAATCATTGATTTTCTTATTTAATTTATCTCTAGACAAAGTAGAAGTACCTTTCCTAGCTAAAGTTGAGGCGTTTCTATTAAAATGTTCAATAGATCCTCCTCTTCCACTAGCTTGAGTTTCTCTTTGTTTTAATTTAAATATTTCTTTAAAATGGACATGTGATTTTCTTTTTCTTGTACGTATTCTTATTTGATATCATATTAGAAAAACTAAGGTGTAGAAATCATTTGAGAGGGTAACTTCATTTGATTTACCTATTGGGATATAGTAATGAGTGAACATTTTATTGGCTCTGTTAGCATCAGTCTTTGAAGCCTTCCACCAATGATTAAACATGCTCTTACAAAGTGGTCTTAGGGTGTCAAAGTCAAATTTTGTCATTTTAGTGAGTTTTCAAGTAAAATTTGGTCACTAGGTATTAGGTCTATGGTTTGTTTTCACTCCTTCCAAAGTTTTCCAAATGTCGGTCCATGTCACCATTCATATGAGTGTACCATCATTTAAAGAGTTGCCATCATCATTTCAAGTTCCAATGGGTCATTTTACACCTTGTTCGTGTTTCAGTTGTGCTTGGGTAAGGTTCATTTCCCTGTTCTAGGGTTTTGAAGGTAATTTCTCTTAGATGGTCAAACCATCAACAAAACTTGTATCTTGATGTTCATACACCTTCCCCTATCCTTAATGTACCTTATTAAACACTTCCCATCACTGATATCCCTTAAATTCCTCATTTTCCCACAGACCCTAGTTTCTTGCTACAATTTGACAATTTTCTAGGCTAGGCCCGTGCTTTTCCCTTTTGGACCCCTTCCCCTCACTTAATATTTGAAATTCCACTTTCCCCTATTTCCTAACGTCCCTCCCTACTTCCCAAAATTTTGTCAAGAATTTAGAAGCCTCTTAGCCCCTTCATTTCCCTTCATTTCGACAAATCCCTTGTTCAACACATCGGGATAGGTTTTACTCAAATGATGTCTTCTAGCAAGAGAAAATGATTTCGGAAAAATTGAGAGAGGTTTTTGTCCATAACAAGGCAAAGAAGAAAAACCTCCACTTTTTATACAGGTGTCACGATTTTAGAGAAATGTCAAGAATACAAGTTGCCTCAGGAGGGTTGTTGCACCTCTGGAGTGACCTTGGGAAAATCAAGATTTCTCCTAGCTTGGTTGGCCAAATGACTTTCTTGATGAGTCAATTGATAACTATACATAACTATATTTCCAATGAGCTATCATGAGCTCAATTTGGAGTTGAGGAAGACCTTCCAAAGTTGACTACAACAACACTCTTCATTTAGGCAGCCTCGTTTTGCACATTTTGACCTGTCTTGGGAGATTTGACTTTTGACAGGGTAAATGACCTCCAAATTGAAAAATTCAAGTTGTGTTGTAAAAGTAGACTCAATAAGTTTTCCAACAAGCTATCACACACCCAATTTTGACACCGGAAAGGCCTCCAAAAGTGGTCTAAAAAAGGGCGTTGCGCACTTGGCAGCTGGCACTGTGCATAGAAAAGGCATTGCGCACCTGTGGCAGGTTTCCAGTGTAAAAATACACTAGCGTTGTGCATAGAAAAGGCACTGCACACCTAGCTAGTGACCTCCAAACTGATCCAAATCATTCTAATTTGCCTCAAATTGCTAAATTGGCCTCTTGTCAAGTAAGTAAATCCCTCCATCTAATTAAAAAAGGGGTTTTTTCATCAGTTTTGTGATTTTCATCTCTCAAAAAACTAAACACTAGTTTCCCTAAAAACTGTCTCATAGATTTTGAAGGTTCACCTATTTATTGTTGTTTTATTTCATTCATTCACTACTCCCTAAAACCTCATTCCCTTCATCGATTTTCCCAATTCTCAAACCCTATATTAAAACCCTACCCTCCATATATACCCCTACACACATTCCCATTCCCATTCTCATTCCCTCATATACACTTCCCTAAAACTCTACTTACATACATAACCCTATACCCTAACCCTATATTCTCACTTCTTAAAACCCTAGTCATCCCCTTCATAACCTATTCCCTCAAACCCTACATTACATCAAATCTCACTCATATTCCTGTCTCATCCCACTCATTCCCTTTCTTTTGAAAATCTCTTCATACTCATCATTCACCCACACTACCTTTCTTTCCTCACTAACATTTACAGTCAATCAAGCCAATGGACAGTGATTATGGAGATTTTTTCATTGTGGACCATGATGTGGCACAAGAGGTGAGTGTCATGGACTTGGATGCTCAAAATCCAAGGAGTGTCAAAGATTTGATCATCAAGGAAAAAGATTTGTAATGCAAGGACAAAGAGGCTAAAAGCCAAGCTAAAAAGAGCTTTGAGGAGAAAGAAAGAGCAAGACAAACTCAAGATCTTGGCTGAAGCATCATTGGCCCAGCAAAGCACTTAACAAGGGTCACTCATGCCAGATTTCAAGAAATTTGGAGCAATTTTTGTCATTTTTGAAAATTTTAATGCAAAAAACAGGGTTTTTTCAGCAGGTGGCGCTACGCTTTTGTTGGGGGCATCCATTTGAAAAAAAAAATATATTTTTGGAATCAGCAGGGAAAAATATGTATGCTTAGATATGGATAAGAATTTTGGACAAGTTCTAGGTCTCAAAAAGGGAAAAAAACACCCAAAAAGTGCCCTCTCTAACACTTTTTTGCCACACAGGAAGCAGTTATGGGAGATTCCATTTTTGGAGTGGCAAATGGACTCCAAATTCAGAAATTAAAGTTGTTCCAGAAAGTAGACTCTCCCAGCTTTCCAACGAGCTATCCTACACCTTATTTGGACTCAGGGAAGCCTTCCAAAATTGGCCTAGAAAAAGTGCTACACGTAGGATTAGTGGTGCTACACATAGGATGAATTTTGCTAGTTTTGCCTGATTTTTCATATTTCGCCTAGCTTTCTCTACAGTTGACTTTTTCTTGCTCTCTTGGTGAAATTAACATGGTAAATGATGTAACTTGATGTAATTATGGATGTAAAACACTTAATAGGGTAGATACATTAGTTGGAGGTGGTTTGAGGTTGAAAGAATCAGTTTCCATAGTTTTAGAGGCAAGCTATTCCACTGCCTATTTTGTAGTTCCTAGTTTAGATGTTGTTGAAATAGCTCCTTGACTCGTGGATTCGACCCCCAATGGCTAGCATAGGTGGTTTGATGCTTATGTTATAAACTTTCTTAGTCTTTGTAAAGGTTGGACTCTTGTGGATGCTTTGAGCTTCATTATAAATCACTTCTGCAGTTTGGAAAGGAAATAAATCAGGGTTTTGCAACATTTTGTGGGATTCTTGTGGTAATGTGTCTTAGCATTGTTTCATCCTTTGTTATTTAGTTTTTCTCTTATGTGTATATGTGTCAGCATCTATTTTTTCTTCATAACTAAATGAATCAAGAGAATTAGGTGGAATCCATTCATATTCAGTGCCCTCTCCCGACCTGGTAGGGCTAGCTACCAGGTTAAGCATGGTTTGATGTTACCATAGATCTGCATTCCTTCATCCTGAGGTAGATTTAGGCTATAACATAGTGGTGACCATACTGGGGAACATAGGGTTATGTTCCTCAGAAAATTGTATCAAGTTCAGATCTGATTGTTGATGGTGGACAACAATCAGACACAGGAAGGTTGAAATCATTCACCTGGCGATTCCAAATCAGTTTCGAGATCAGATCCAAGGACTCCACTAGAGGATGCACCCGACCAACAGAAACATGAAAGGACAATATGGAAAGATCAGGTATTCAAGTTGGAATTTCATCCAAGACATTATGTTCTTTTCTATAAATTATTTCTTCTCTTTTCCCGAGAATGTCAAGAAGGATTTACAGAGTATATTGTATTTGAGAAAAGATACTCAGCCTGCATTTGATTCCTTCCCTTTGAATATTGTGAATACCAAATATTTGCATGCCTTTGAGCTTGATCAAGACCCTTTTTTTAAAGCTTTTGATGACCGTCTTCAAGTTGATGATACTAAAGAGACCAAGACTAATTCTACAACTTCTGTACATACCCCACTACCTTTTAAAATTCCAGATCGATACAAGCCTCTAATTTTACCTCCTATATCCCATGCTTTCCCTAAAAATCATGACCTCTATCTACCAAGATTTGATGGTGACCACGACAACATCACTGTTGAGAGACATGCATTGAATTTTGAGTCTTTTCTTGATCTTTTTGAAGTTGATGAAGAAGATGTTAGTATTAGGATTTTTGCTCTTTATTTGCAAGGCAAACTCAAGAGTTGGTTCAAAACCTTGCTTGATGCGAGCATCTCAGATTTCCAGCAGTTCGTCAAAGTTTTCCTCGACAGGTGGGTGGTCAGACAGAACCCTTTCTTGCATATAGAAGAGTATAACTAGTTGAAAAGATAGCCAGGGGAGACAGTACAACAATTTTCTGCCAGATTTAACCAAGTTTATTGTTCGATGCCTATTATTATAAGACCTCCTCCTGGATCCACTCTCTTGCACTACCCAGAAGCCTTTGATCCAGAAATGGAGTTTCAGCTGAGGGAAAGGAACCTTGCAACATTTGAAGAGCTGCAGAACAGTGCAGTAGATGTAGAGGTTAATTTGTTGATTAAAAGGTTAAAGTTGAAGGAAGAAGAGGTGAAGAACATAGATCTAGAGGAATTGACATCTTTAGAGGTAAAGCTTGACATTTGGTAAGTGCAGTGGAAGAGATGATGCAAAAGATCACCAAAAGGAATGAGTATGATGTTCAAGACTGTGGCTCGTTGATTGAAGAAGAACAAGTTGCTGATCCAAATCATCTTATTTCTTATCCCAGTTGTCATAGACCTGATAATGATTGTTTTATAGATCATCTTGGAGAAGGGAGATCTATTGATATGACATGTATGCTTGATGATGTATTTTATACTGATGAATTCCCTAAGTTTGATCAGTATGATGATGATTATGTTCTCCAAATAGAAGCTAATCTTGCAGACAAATCAACAGATAGTTTTTGGGAGGAGGAAGTTCACTTTCAACAGTTCAAATACAGTGATTAGCCATTACATATCAGCTATGGAAATGATGAGGAAAGTGCAGCAAATTTTGAAGTAAGTGAAGGATATTTGCCTTTTTGTTTTGCTTTGTTTCAGTTCACCAGAGACAACTTTCATGCAATTAGAAATCAACTGTCGACAAGTCTTGATCTGGACCATCTAGAGGGCAATGAAATCCTTGTTCAAGACTCCTCTTATCTAGATTTGCAGCCCTCGAATGCCACTGACTGTCAGGTTGTAAATGAAGACCTGGAAGCTAGAACATATGATCAAATGATGCAAGATGATTTCATACCTTTCTGTTTTGAATAATTTCAGTTTTTGAAGGGAAATTTGCATAGTATATCTTCAAATGAGCAGCCTGTAGAAAACCATGCAATCTCATTGCAATCAATAGAAAATGGGTTGCAGTTGTATTTTCAGGTTTTTCGCGATCCAATAGCTAATGTGTTGGATGATGTCTACAGTCAAAGTCCTCCATTTGCTACTTGTGAGCTTGAAATGTGTACTAATACAAACTTGATCTGGCAGCCCGTTTCTTTGTCATTTTCAGCAAGAGTCTCGTCACAAAGCTCAGATCAAAGTTTGCATTCATGGTACGAGGAGAAGAAAAGTAATTCATTGGATGAGCTAAGTTCCAGTGCGCATGAATTTCAAGATCCTTATGTAGTATTTTTGGAGTCAGATAGAGCATCCATATTATTCAATTTGGGAAAATTTGGATTTGTTTACAAGTTTTCATGGGAGTTGCCTTTCAGTAGTTCTCTCTTGTTGTTCATCAGCAAGAACTTGTGAAGAATTCAAACAACAGCTGGAATACTTACTTGGTTGCATTGGTTATTTCACTTCACTTGATTAGATGGTGAATGGAACAGCTAGAGTAGGTTTTATTGAATAAGCTCCATTTTGAGCATATTTTCCAATTTGTCAGTTGTGTTTTAGTCATGAGTCATTTTTTGTTTTAGTCAGTTTCAAGATAGTTTCAGAGTCATTTTGTGTCATCAAGTTGTCAGTTTTCAGTCATGCATTTCAATTTGAGTTTTTTATTCCATGCCCAATGGATAAGGCACTGGTCTGCTCTCCCAAAGATCTGCAGTTCTTGGCACCTCCAAGGAGCTACCATCCCCATTGGAACCAATGTTAGTGTCAGCCTTTGAAGCCTTCCACCAGTGATCAAACATGCTCTTACAAAGTGGTATTAGGGTGTCAAAGTCAAATTTTGTCATTTCAGTGAGTTTTCAAGTAGAATTTTGTCACTAGGTATTAGGTCTAGGGTTTATTTTTACTCCTTCCAAAGTTTTCCAAATGTCGGTCCATGTCACCATTCAGATGAGTGTACCATCATTCAGAGAGTTGTCAACATCATTTCAGGTTCCAATGGGTCATTTTACACCTTGTTCGTGTTTTAGTTGTGCATGGGTAAGGTTCATTTCCCTCTCCTAGGGTTTTGAGGGTAATTTCTCTTAGATGGCCAAATCATCAAAAAAATTGTATCCTGATGTTCATACACCTTCCCCTATCATTATTCTACTTTATTAAACACTTCCCATCACTGATATCCCTCAAATTCCTCATTTTCCCACAAACCCTAGTTTCTTGCTACAATTTGACAATTTTCCAGGCTAGGTCTGTGTTTTTCCCTTTTAGACCTCTTCCCCTCACTCAATCTTTGGAATTCCACTTTCCCCTATTTCCTAACATCCCTACCAACTTCCCGAAATTTTCTCAAGAATTTAGAAGCCTCTTAGCCCCTTCATTTCCCTTTATTTCGACAAATCCCTTGTTCCACACATTGGGATAGGTTTTACTCAAATGATGTTTCCGAGCAAGAAAAAATGAATTGGGAAAAATTGAGAGATTTTTTGGTCCATAACAGGCCAAGGAAGAAAAACCTCCACTTTTTAGACAAGTGTCACGATTTTAGAGAAATGTCAAAAATACAACTTGCCTTAGGAGGGTTGCTGCACCTGTGGAGTGACCTTGGGAAACTCAAGATTTCTCCTAGCTTAGTTGCCCAAATGACTTTATTGATGCGTAAAATCATAACTAGACATAAATCACTTTCCAATGAGCTACCATGAGCTCAATTTGGAGTTGAGGAATACCTTCAAAAATTGACTACAGCAACACTCTTCATTTAGGCAGCCTCATTTTGCACATTTTGACCATTCTTGGTATGACAGGGAAAATGACTCCCAAATTGAAAAATTCAAGTTATGTTGGAAATTAGACTAGATAAGATTTCCAACAAGCTACCACATGCCCAATTTTGACACCGGGAAGGCCTCCAAATGTGGTATGCAAAAGGGTGTTGCGCACATGGCAGCTGGCACTGTGCACTTGTGGCAGGTTTCCAGTGTAAAAATACACTGGTGCTACGCATAGAAAAGGCACTGCGCACCTGTGTGAGGGCATTGCGCACCTGGATAGTGACCTACAAACTGATCCAAATCATTCTAATTTTCCTCAAATTTCTAAATTGGCCTCTTGTCAAGTAAGTAAAGCCCTCCATCTGATTAAAAAAAGTTTTTTTCATCAGTTTTTTTTATTTTCATCTCTTAAAAGAACTAAACCCTAGTTTTCCTCAAAATTGTTTCATAAATTTTGAAGGTTCACTTATTTATTTCTACTTTATTTCCTTCATTCACTACTCCCTAAAACCTCATTCCCTTCATCGATTTTCCCAATTCTCAAACCCTATATTAAAACCCTACCCTCCATATATACCCCTACACACATTCCTATTCCCATTTTCATTTCCTCATAGACACTTCCGTAAAACTCTACTTACATACATAACCCTATACCTTAACCCTATATTCTCACTTCTTAAAACCCTAGTCATCCCCTTCATACCATATTCCCTCAAACCCTACATTACATCAAATCTCACTCATATTCCTGTCTCATCCCACTCGTTCCCTTTCTTTTGAAAATCTCTTCATACTCATCATTCACCCACACTACCTTTCTTTCCTCACTAGCATTTACAATCAATCAAGCCAATGGACAATGATTATGGAGATTTTGTCCTTCTGGACCATGATGTGGCATAAGAGGTGAGTTTCATGGACTCGGATGCTCAAAATCCAAGGAGTGTCAAAGATTTGATCATCAAGGAAAAAGATTTGTAATGCAAGGACAAAGAGGATAAAAGCCAAGCTAAAAAGAGATTTGAGGAGCAAGAAAGAGCAAGATAAACTCAAGATCTTGGCTGAAGAATCATTGGCCCAATAAAGCACTTAACAAAGGTCACTCATGCCAAATTTCAGGAAATTTGGAGCAATTTTTGTCATTTTTGAAATTTTTAATGCAAAAAACAGGTTTTTCAGCGGGTGAGCAGTGCCACTGGCGCTGCGCTTTTGTTGGGGGCATCAATTTGCAAAAAAGTTTATATTTTTGTAATCAACAGGGAAAAATATGTATGCTCAGAAATGGCTGAGAATTTTGGACAAGTTCTAGGTCTCCAAAGGGGCAAGAAACACCTAGAAAGTGCCCTCTCTGCCACTTTTTTTCCACACAGGAAGCAGTCTTGGGAGATTCCATTTTTGGAGGGGCAAATGGACTCCAAATTCTAAAATTCAAGTTGTTCCAGAAAGTAGACTCACCAAGATTTCCAGCGAGCTATCCTGCATCTGATTTGGACTCTGGGAAGCTTTCCAAAATTGGCCTAGAAAAAGCACTGCACATAGGATCAATGGCGCTACGCATAGGATGAATTTTGCCAGTTTTGCCTAATTTTCCAGATTTCACCTAGTTTTCTTTACAGTTGACTTTTTCTTGCTCTCTTGGTGAAATTAACATGGTAAATGATGTAACTTGATGTAATTATGGATGTAAAACACTTAATAGGGTGGATACATTAGTTAGAGGCGGTTTGAGGTTGAATGAATCAGTTTTCATAGTTTTAGAGGCAAGTTATTCCATTGCCTATTTTCTAGTTCCTAGTTTAGATGTTATTGAAATAGCTCCTTGACTCATGGATTCGATCCCTGATGGATAGCATAGGTGGTTTGATGCCTATATTATATACTTTATTAGTCATTTGTAAAGGTTAGACTCTTGTGGATGCTTTGAGCTTCATTGTAAATCACTTCTGCAATTTGGCAAGGAAATAAATCAGGGTCTTGCAACATTTTGTGGGATTCCTATGGCAATGTGTCTTGGCATTGTTTCTTCCTTTGTTATTTAGTGTTTCTCTTATGTGTATATGTGTCATCATCTATTTTTTCCTTCATAACTAAATGAATCAAGAGAATTAGGTGGAATCTATTGATATTCAGTTCTCTGCCTTGAGGATACATTTAGTTTTAAATGTTTTCTATTGTTTGAGGAGGACTCATGAATTTTGCATGCCCTCTCCAACTCCTCACCAATCTTTAGACTTACCATCACATCCAATTCAAAGTGCCAAAACACTTTCCTACCTCGCCCCATAGAAACTTCTGTAAATCTGAGTTGATTTCCCAGACCCAAAGTTGCCTTCTTCATTTGATCCAGCAACCAACCATCAAAATCAATCAAAATCCTCTTACCTAATATACCTAGCCCAAAATCAGCGTTTATTTTCAGTCATCTCAAGCCCTAGTTTCCATATTCTATTTGAGATTGACAAGGAGAGAGCCCTCTCCCGACTTGGTAGGGCTAGCTACCAGGTTAAGCGTGGTTTGATGTTACCCTAGATTTGCCTTCCTTCAGCCTGAGGTAGATTTAGGCTATAACATAGTGGTGACCATAATGGGGAACGTAGCATTATGTTCCTCAAAAAATTGTATCAAGTTCAGATCTGATTGTTGATGGTGGACAACGATCAGACATAAGAAGGCTAAAATCATTCACCTGACGATTCCAAATCAGTTTCGAGATCAAATCCAAGGACTCCACTGGAGGATGCACCTGACCAGCAGAAACATGAAAGGAAAATATGGAAAGATCAGGTATTCAAGTTGGCATTTCATCCAAGACATTATGTTATTTGTTATAAATTATTTCCTTTTTTCCTGAGAATGCCAAGAAGGCTTTACAAAGTATACAGTATTTGAGAAAAGATCCTCGGTTTGCATTTGATTCCTTCCCTTTGAAGATTGTGAATACCAAAGATTTGCATGCCTTTGAGCTTGATCAAGACCCTTTTTCTGAAGCTTGTGATGACCGTCTTCAAGCTGACGAGCCTAAAGATACCAAGACTGATTCTACAGCTTCTGTACATACCCCACTACCTTGTAAAATTCCAGATCGATACAAGCCTCTAATTTTACCTCCTATATCCCATGCCTTCCCTAAAAAGCATGACCTATATCTACCAAGATTTGATGGTGAACCCGACAACATCACTGCTGAGAGACATGTATTGAATTTTGAGTCTTTTCTTGATCTTTTTGAAGTTGATGAAGAAGATGTTAGTATTAGGCTCTTTTCTCTTTCTTTGCAAGGCAAAGTAAAGAGTTGGTTCAAAACCTTGCCTAATGCGAGCATTTCATATTTCCAGTAGTTCGTCAAAGTTTTCCTCGATAGGTGGGTGGTCAGACAGAACCCTTTCTTTCTTATAGAAGAGTATAACCAACTGAAAAGATAGGCAGGGGAGACAGTACAACAATTTTCTACTATATTTAACGAAGTTTATTGTTCGATGCCTATTACTATAAGACCTCCTCCTGCATCCGCTCTCTTGCACTACCTGGAAGCCGTTGATTCGGAAATGGAGTTTCAGCTAAGGGAAAGGAACCTTGCAACACTTGAAGAGATGCAAAATAGTGTAGTAGATGTAGAGGTTAATTTGCTAATCAAAAGGCAAAAGTTGAAGAAAGAAGAGGTGGAGAACATAGATCTAGAGGAACCAACATCTTTATAGGTAAAGCTCGACATTTTGGTAAGTGCAGTGGAAGAGATGATGCAAAATATCACAACAATGAATGACTATGATGTTCAAGATCGTGGCTCGTTGATTGAAGAAGAACAAGTTGCTGATCCAAAACATCTTTTTTCTTATCCCGGTTGTCATAGACCTGATAATGATTATTTTATAGATCATCTTGGAGAAGAGAGATCTGTTGATATGACATGTATGCTTGATGATGTATTTTATACTGATGAATTCCCTAAGTTTGATCAGTGTGATCATGATTATGTCCTCCAAACAGAAGCTAATCTTGCAGACAAATCAGCAGATAGTTTGTGGGAGGAGGCAGTTCACTTTCAGCAGTTAAAATACAATGGTCAACCATTACATATCAGTTATGGAAATGACAAGGAAAGTGCAGCAAATTTTGAAGTAAGTGAAGGATCTTTGCCTTTTTGTTTTACTTCGTTTCAGTTCATTAGAGACAACTTTCGTGCAATCGGAAATCAACTGTCGACAAGTCTTGATCTGGACCATCTAGAGGGTAATGAAATCCTTGTTCAAGACTCCTCTTATCTAGATTTGCAACCCTGAATTCCATTGAATGACAGGTTGTAAATGAAGACCTGGAAGTTAGAACATATGATCAAATGGTGCAAGATGATTTCATACCTTTCTGTTTTGAATCATTTCAATTTTTGAAGGGAAATTTGCATAGTATATCTTCAAATGAGCAACCTGTAGAAAACCATGCAATCTCATTGGAATCAATAGAAAATGGGTTGCAACAGTCTTTTCAAGTTTTTCGCGATCCAATAGCTGATGTGTTGGATGATGTCTGCAATCAAAGTCCTTCTCCATTAGCTACCTGTGAGCTTAAAACGTGTACTGATACAAACTTGATCTGGCAGCCTGTTTCTTTGTCATTTTCAACAGGAGTCTTGTTACAAAGCTCAGATCAAAGTTTGCATTCATGGTACGAGGAGAAGAAAAGTAATTCATTGGATGAGCTAAGTTCTAGTGTGCATGAATTTCAAGATCTTTATGCAGTATTTTTGGAGTCGGATAGAGCATCCATATTATTCAATTTGGGAAAATTTGGATTTATTTACAAGTTTTCATGGGAGTTGCCTTTTAGTAGTTCTCTCTTGTTGTTCATCAACAAGAACTTGCGAAGAATTCAAATAGAAGCTAGAATACTTACTTGGTTGCATTGGTTATTTAACTTCACTTGATCAGATGATGAATGGAACAACTAGAGTAGGTTTGATTGAATAAGCTCCATTTTGAGCATATTTTCCAATTTGTTAGTTGTGTTTTAGTCATGAGTCATTTTTTGTTTTAGTTAGTTTCAAGATAGTTTCAGAGTCATTTTGTGTCGTCAAGTTGTCAGTTTTCAGTCATGCATTTCAATTTGAGTTTTTGATTCCATGCCCAATGGATAAGGCACTGGTTTGCTCTCCCAGAGATCTGCGGTTCTTGGCATCTCCAAGGAGCTACCATCCCCATTGGAGTTAATGTTAGCATTAGGCCTTGAAGCCTTCCACCAGTGATCAAACATGCTCTTACAAAGTGGTCTTAGGGTGTCAAAGTCAAATTTTGTCATTTCAGTGAGTTTTCCAGTCAAATTTGGTCACTAGGTATTAAGTCTAGGGTTTGTTTTCACTCCTTCCAAATTTTTCCAAATGTCGGTCCATGTCACCATTCAAATGAGTGTACCATCATTCAGAGAGTTGTCATCATCATTTCAGGTTTCAATGGGTCATTTTACACCTTGTTCGTGTTTTAGTTGTGCTTCGGTAAGGTTCATTTCCCTCTCCTAGGGTTTTGAGGGTAATTTCTCTTAGATGGCCAAATCATCAAAAAACTTGTATCCTGATGTTCATACACCTTCCCCTATCATTGGTCTACTTTATTAAACACTTCCCATCACTGATATCCCTCAAATTCCTCATTTTCCCACAAACCCTAGTTTCTTGCTACAATTTGAATTTTTTCTAGGCTAGGCTTGTGTTTTTCCCTTTTGGACCCCTTTCCCTCACTCAATCTTTGAAATTCCACTTTCCCATATTTCCTAACATCCCTCCCTACTTCCTGAAATTTTCTCAAGAATTTAGAAGCCTCTTATCCCCTTCATTTCCCTTCATTTCTACAAATCCCTTGTTCCACACATCGAGATAGGTTTTACTCAAATGATGTTTCTAAGCAAGAAAAAATGAATTTGTAAAAATTGAGAGAAGTTTTTGTCCATAAGAGGCCAAGGAAGAAAAACCTCCGCTTTTTACACAGGTATCACGATTTTAGAGAAATGTCAAAAATGCAAGTTGCCTCAGGAGGGTTGCTGCACTTCTAGAGTGACCTTGGGAAAAGCAAGATTTCTCCTAGCTTGGTTGGCCACATGACTTGCTTGATGAGTCAAATGCTAACTAGACATAAATAGATTTACAATGAGCTATCATGAGCTCAATTTGGAGTTGAGGAAGACCTTCAAAAGTTCACTGCAACAGCACTCTTCGTTTAGGCAGCCTCATTTTGCACATTTTTACCAGTCTTGGGAGAATTGACTTTTCAAAGGGCAAATGACCTCCAAATTGAAAAATTCAAGTTGTGTTAAAAAGTAGACTCAATAATATTTCCAAGGAGCTATCACAGGCTCAATTTGGACACTAGGAAGGCCTCCAAAAGCAGCCTGCAAAATGGTGCTCCGCACCTGGCAGTTGGCGTTGTGCATAGAACAGGAGTTGCGCACCTTTGGTAGGTTTCCAGTGTAAAAATACACTGGCACTGCGCATAGAAAAGGCATTGTGCACCTGTGTGAGGGCGCTACGCACCTGGCTAGTGACCTCCAAACTGATCCAAATCATTCTAATTTTCCTCAAATTGCTAAATTGGCCTCTTGTATTAAAAAAGGGTTTTTTTCATTAGTTTTTGTGATTTTCATCTCTCAAAAAAACTAAACCCTAGTTTTCCTCAAAAATGTTTCATAGATTTTGAAGGTTCACTTATTTATTGTTGTTTTATTTCCTTCATTCACTACTCCCTAAAACCTCATTCCCTTCATTGATTTTCCCAATTCTAAAACCCTACATTAAAACCCTACCCTCCATATATACCCCTACACACATTCCCATTCCCATTCTCATTCCCTCATATACACTTCCCTAAAACTCTACTTACATACATAACCCTATACTCTAACCCTATATTATCACCTCTTAAAACCCTAGTCATCCCCTTCATACCCTATTCCCTCAAACCCTACATTACATCAAATCTCACTCATATTCCTGTCTCATCCCACTCATTCCCTTTCTTTTGAAAATCTCTTCATACTCATCATTCACCCACACTACCTTTCTTTCCTCACTAGCATTTATAGTCAATCTATCCAATGGACAATGATTATGGATATTTTGTCCTTGTGGACCATGATGTGGCACAAGAGGTGACTGTCATGGACTTGGATGCTCAAAATCCAAGGAGTGTCAAAGATTTGATCATCAAGGAAAAAGATTTGTAATGCAAGGACAAAGAGGCTAAAAGCCAAGCTAAAAAGAGCTTTGAGGAGCAAGAAAGAGTAACATAAACTCAAGATCTTGGCTGAAGCATTATTGGCCTAGCAAAGCACTTAAAAAGGGTCACTCATGCCAAATTTCAATAAATTTGGAGCAATTTTTGTCATTTTTGAAAATTTTAATGCAAAAAACAGGTTTTTTCAGCAGGTGCGCAACGCCACCGGCGCTGTGCTTTTGTTGGGTGCATCCATTTGCAAAAAAAAAATATATTTTTGGAATCAGCAGGGAAAAATATGTATGCTCGAAAATGGCTGAGAATTTTGGACAAGTTCTAGGTCTCCAAAAGGACAAAAAACACCCAGAAAGTGCCCTCTCTACCATTTTTTTGCCACACAGGAAGCAGTCTTTGAAGATTCCACTTTTGGAGGGGAAAATGGACTCCAAATTTAGAAATTCAAGTTTTTCCAGAAAGTAGACTCGCCAAGCTTTCCAACGAGCTATCCTTCACCTAATTTTGACTCCGGGAAGCCTTCCAAAATTGGCCTAGAAAAAGCGTTAGGCATAGGATCAGTGCCACTGCGCATAGGATGAATTTTCCCAGTTTTGCTTGATTTTGTAGATTTCTCCTAGTTTTCTCTACAGTTGACTTTTTCTTGCTCTCTTGGTGAAATTAACATGGTAAATGATGTAACTTGATGTAATTATGGATGTAAAACACTTAATAGGGTAGATACATTAGTTAGAGGTGGTTTGAGGTTGAATGAATCAGTTTCCATAGTTTAAGAGGCAAGTTGTTCCATTGCCTATTTTCTAGTTCCTAGTTTAGATGTTGTTGAAGCAACTCCTTGAATCATGGATTCAACCCCTGCTGGCTAGAATAGGTGGTTTGATGCCTATATTATGTACTTTCTTAGTCATTTGTAAAGGTTGGACTCTTGTGGATGCTTTGCGCTTCATTGTAAATCACTTCTGCAGTTTGGCAAGGAAATGCACCAGTGTTTTGCAGCATTTTGTGGGATTCTTGTGGTAATGTGTCTTGGAATTGTTTCTTCCTTTGTTATTTAGTGTTTCTCTTATGTGTATATGTGCCAGCATCTATTTTTTCTTCATAACTAAATGAATCAAGTGAATTAGGTGGAATCCATTAATATTCAGTGCTCTGCCTTGAGGATACATTTAGTTTTAAATGTTTTCTACTATTTGAAGAGGACTCATGAATTTTGCATGCCCACTCCAACTCCTCACCAGTATTTATACTTACCATCACATCCAATTCAAAGTGCCAAAACACTTTCCTACCTTGCCCCATAGAAACTTCTATAAATCTAAGTTGATTTCTCGGACCCAAAGCTGCCTTCTTCATTTGATCCAGCAACCAACCATCAAAAAAATCAAAATCCTCTGACCTAATATACCTAGCATAAAATCAACATTTATTTTCAGTCATCTCAAGCCCTAGTTGCCATATTCTATTTGAGATTGACAAGGAGAGAGCCCTCTCCCGACCTGGTAGGGCCAGCTACCAGGTTAAGTGTGGTTTAATGTTACCCTAGACCTGCCTTCCTTCAACTTGAGGTAGATTTAGGCTATAACAGACTCATTTCTCTTCATTACAAATATCGTCATTATACCCAACTCTTACATATTCTCCACATTCCAAGAAACTGATGTTATAGTGGATGGATACCATATGGTTTACGTATATTCCCTTTGGGTCAAATCCTTCAATTACATTTTCCTAATTCAATTCAAAATATCTAAATCCTCAGGTCGTCTCATCCAAATGGAATATACTCCTAAAATGATCCCTATGAATGTAACATATGTGGATATAAATTACTTCTTCTTCTTCTACTGCTCAAAGAAGATAAACCAATTTTCATATTGTTTGCAAACCTATGAAGAAGAAAAAATCACACTAAAATTTAGGAATAAATAGGGTTTTCCATCAAACCCATATACCCTAATATAAGTGTGGTGATTAACATAGAAATACTTACCCTTTTATATGAGGAAATTCTAGGCTTCCATTATTAAATACTCAAGTTATTTTGTCGTCAACATACAAATGAACCTTCCCACAAAAGAATCTTGAGTTTTGTAAAAATGAAATGGGGTCTTATGTCTGAAAAAAGTTAGATACCAACATTCTACTTGGTCTTCCTCAAAGCTTATATTCCCCCATGGTAACAGATTCTCAAAGGTATTAAAAAAACTAAAGAAAATCCAGTAGGAAGTGATAAAAACATCTTGTTTTTTTATTTTTTATTTTTTTTTAAATTTAAGCTAATGAGAAATTTAATTTGAAATAATCACACTCTAATTAAATATTATATTCTTATGCAAGGTGTATTAAGTGGTAGACTTAGGATACCTTGTTACCTAAATCATAGTTTCTTCTTTAGTTAGTCTAGTGAAAAGCCAAGCCACTTCTTGATAGAGTTCATTAAAATAACCAACATAAACTTAGTATACCTTAAGAATCTCTTGTTTGGGTTGCAAAAGCCACTTGTTTAAGACACCAAAGCCACCACCATATGCATACTAGAAAGAATCAATCTAAAAAACCTTGAAGAGTTCCATTGGCTCTAAGAGACATAACAATCTTTGGAATGTCAAGGGTGTAAGAGGTACACACACTTTTACTTCCTTCTTTAAATTCAACAACCTATATTTTGCATCAAATTGTTTGGTACAACAATTTACCACCTCTCTAAAGTCATAGATTTCTACCATATACCTAGCCTTTTCCAACCTTTAGGTCCAAACTTTGTTCTCCTTTCTATCTTCCTCCTACATTTATGAGTATCATTTATACACAATGATCCAATGAAAATATTCGTTACTTTGAGCCAACAAGTTGATAATATATCTATAAATATTCCAACTTTCTCTTGTGGGCCATGCTTTTTGTTACAATTCTTTATAGTTCTTAATGCAAATACCACGCAAACAAATGAATTCTTTTTAATTCTCAAATGATCATGAAAGGTTCTTAAACCATTAAATTTCATGATACATGCTTATATGTTCCATAAAGAATTATGATGTCATTTGTTTTCTATTAGAAATTGTTTAATGACAATGACACAAGTCATTGTAAAGCACAACCATTTATATCAAGAAATATATGCATGAGAAGTGGGCAAAGATAGAGGGAAAATTAGTGAGATGAGTTAGCAAGCACCTCCACTTCCACATGCTAAAAGTGAAGCATAATCCAAAAAAGGGCTCAACCTTTCTCTTGGGGACCATGCTTCCTATTCCAATTCTTTATACTTCTTAATGCAAATCCCACACAAATAAATGAATTATTTTTAATTCCCAAATGATCATGAAAGGTGCTTAAATCATTAGATTTCATAATACATGCTTATATTTTCCATAAAGTAATATGTTGTCATTTAGTTGTTATTAGAAAGTGTTTAATGACAATGACACAAATCATTGTAAAACACAACCATTTATATCTTGAAATATATGCATGAGAAGTGGGAAAAGATAGAGGGAAAAGTGGTGATTTGACTTAGTAAGCTCCTCCACTTCCACATCCTAAAAGTTATTCTTAATTCTCAATGTAGGGTGAAAGGATATGGTAAGCAGGGTGATGAGTCTTTGTCACTGCATAGCCAAACAATATGGAAGTGCACTAATATGAGGGTAGGGAGTGTGTACCTTCTTCCCAATTCTTTGCATCCTTATGGGAAAATGATGTGGGATGTAAAATTTGGGAAGGGGAAGGAAAGTAGAAGGAGAAAATGGAATCCTTCATATCAACATGGGCAAATGATGTGGAATCATAAATGAAAAAACCTTTGTCTTCGAACATCAAAGCCAACAACTTTTGCATCACATAAAATTAGTTTATTTCAACTTTTTTCCATATATTTCTAAATAAAATTCCATGCATGCTACCAATGATATGGTTTCTCATAAGTAGTCTTAAGTCCATGAAGATGCTTAGAACATCTCAAAGTTCTTAAGGGTTTTTTATGATGAATAGACAAATTCATTCTATGTGGAACATCATCCATGCAAAGTAATTTAGTTTTAAGCATCATAAAAAATTATCTATGAACACTAGTGTAAAGGAGGTTCCCCTTCAAGCAACATTTCTAATCATTTAATTAGGAATCACATTACTAAATTGGGCCATTTGTATGCTTAATTGGTTATTTGTTGCATAACATATAAGGACTTACTATATTTGTACTTCATCAAAAGAGGTGAACTGCACCCACAACATAAATCAAAGGCCATTTCCCTAAATCATGGAGGAAATTATGAGGTTATTAGGTGCCAAGTAGCAATTTGTTATATGTTTAATTGTTGCTTATAATAGTTTTTTTTCTTTTAGGTTTCATCTCCTCCAAATTTTCCTTTTTTTTGGATGTGCTATTTAGAAAAATCTAAGCAATGAAATCTTCATATGTCACTTATACATATGCATTTCAATTTTGACTTCATCATTTATTCCTATATATTCACAATACAATCAAGTATATTGTATGTATCTACAAATAAAACAATCACTTTGTTTGATTCTATTATTCAAGTATAAAATCAATAGGAGACATTATGTTTATTCATTCGAAGGGTATCTTTTTGGATTTATTGTTTTAGCTTTCAAAAATATTATTGCTATTATTTAAGAATTTTTTTTTCTAAGTATTATATTTTATGCATGCATTAACATAGTTCTATCTTAACCTTATACTTATCAAACATAGAGAGGGATAAAATATCTCAAGGTGTAAATTCTTTAAAAAAAAGGAGAAACAAGGTTATCAAGCAGAAGCAGGAGGTGGTAAGCCTCACAATAGGGAAGGATATCTCCCTTTAGCACGTAATGGATTTTGAAGGTAAATCCTTGGTGGGTCGGTTCGAGGTAGAAACTATTGCAATTTTAGCGTTAAAACTATGGGTTTCTTCATTACTCCCTCTAATATGTTATGACTTTGTGATTCATACACTGGTTTGTGGATGGTTGGCCTTTGTTTTCAGGACAGATGGGGACTACCACCTAATTATGAAGCAAAATTGGAGTTCGAATATGGAGGGTTTGCTACTAAAGCCATGGTCTATTGCTTTTGACCCTGAGGAGTTAGAGAACAAATAAATGGTTTTGGATCTTCTAGGATTACCACTTCATTTTTGAGGTATGGAGACCTTCACGGCCATTAGCAATAGGCTGGGTCCTTTTTGTGGAGTGGAGGAGAGCTAGCAAGAGAAAGGGACAGACATATAGCGTGGATCCAAGTTGAAATATATCTTATGTCGAGACTAATAGATAAGGTGGAACTTCTGTTAGATGGGAGAGCATGGCATCAGAGGGTGGACTGCTGGAAGTTTCCCTTTAGATTCCATCATTGTCATGGAACTGGTCATTTAATGAAATATTCCTTCAAGCAGGGACCCCTTGGGCTTGCAAAGGAGTCTATTGGGCCCAAGAAAAAGTTGCAGGACTTGGCTAAGCCAAAGGAATTAGCCAAGCTAGTAGCTTGTCTAGGAGTTGGTACTGTGGTTTGTGAGGAGTCTCTTCCTTCCTCATGTGAAAATAATGGGTGTGTTTTGTCAGGTAATTCTTTGCCCTTAACCAAGCCAATAGCATGTTTAGAAGCTAGTATTATGGGCCGTGAGGAGTCTCTTCCTTCCTCATGCAAAAATATTGGGCGTGTTCTATTGGGTAAGTATCCTTCCCCTCTTTTTCATTTTGATTCATGCCCCTTGTCCCCTTCAATTTCACTTGGTCCCTCGCAAGGTAGGGAGCCCCCTCATGTCCCTCCCTCTATTCCCTCGAACTCCCCTTAGGAATATGTGCATGTGTTTCATGTTCCTTCTGGGTATTTATCCCCTTTCCCTCGATTAAGGTCTCCCCCACCCCCTCATAGACCTGGTTATTCTTGTGTCCCAAGATGCCTCAAAGAGCTATGCTCTCAAACCAAGCAAACTTGAATCTATTATCCCTCCATCTTCAAGAGGCCTCACTTTGGACATTCCTACATCAAACTTTGTAGGTAGGAAGTCCAATTCACATAGATTATGAGAAATCAAGGAAGAAAATCAAAATATTTAAGTAAGTTTCTATACCTTAGATGTTTAGAGGAAAGGAATCCATGTGTAGAGGGATTCCATGATAATTCTCTTCTTAAACTTGAGGGGGTTTGGGGGGAAATCTTACTCTCAAACGCGACATGTTGGAAGTATGTTATTTGAATATCCTTATGATTCAAGAAACCATATGTTCTGGCCCAAAATCCCAAAAAAAATTGAAAAGCATCTGAAAAGACTAGACATATTGTCATTTCTGAGGTAGTGGGTATGTTAGGAGGGTTAATTACTGGGTGGAATAGGGACTGCAAGGCCCTCAGTTCCTATCTTCTCCCTTCTCCTATATTGGTGAATCTTTTATTCAAGGATCAAGTCAATTATTTTTCCTTGCTTACTGTATATGGTCCTTATGTTGATATAGAATTGTATTGGGAAGGATTTCCTGAAACAGATGCTTTTTTGAATAGTTATGTTATTGTTGGTAGTGACCTAAAATTTACCTTGGGACTAAGGGAAGTTTGGGGGCATCACCCTCGTTTGGATCCAGCTAATGGTTTTTTCTCTTAATTTATCTCCAATAATCATTTGGTGGACGTGGAACTAATAAATATCCTCCAAACATGGTCCAATGGACACTTAGAAGGTTCGGAGGTTTGAAAGCGACTAGACAATTTTTTTGGTTTCAGAGTTTCTAACAGATTCAGGGTTGTTATTCAAATCTATGGTAGGAAATATAGGAGTTTTGAATCATCAACCTATTCTTATTTAGGTCTCGAATAGGGAATACCCTAACAGGATTCCTTTCATATTTCTTCCTACTTGGTTAAAGGAGGAGTATCACTCTTTGGTATCATGCATTTGGCGTCATCTTTCTCCTTCAAACTCCACTTCATACATGTAGTAATTTGCTAGTAACTTGGACTCAGTTAAGTGAGCATCCCAAAAATGGGACTTTCAAAAAAAAAAAAAACCTAGTGAAAGTTGAAAAAATGTTAGAGGAGAGTACCTCAATGATGGACCAAAGAATGATTTTGATTGGGCAATAGGAAAGGTTAAAGGCTCTAGAAGTAGAAATTAATGCTCTATTATTGGTAGAAGAATAACAATGAAGATTGAAAAGCCAAGCATTATGGTTGTTTTTTGGGGACAATAATGCCATATTTTTTCACAACTATGTGAATGGAAGTATTAAGGAATCCTTGGGGGGTCTAAATGTGTCTTTCAAGGACAAATATGAGGAAGGGGTAAGATACTTTCGAAATATTTATTCAGATCCATAAGGATGCCCGATTCTAGAGATATTACAGGTGGTGGAAAAATTCCCTAAAATTGTAAATGAGGAGATGAATGCTCACCTATCTGAAGTTGTCATAGAGCAGAAGATATAGGCAATTCTCTCTTGAATGAAACAGATAAAAATCCATGGCCTTGATGGTTTCCTGATGGAATTTTATTTATGTTTTTATGAAATGTTAAAGGAGGACCTCATCAAGGTAGTGTGAGAATCCATCAAACATCAATTATTATATTGTTAAGAATATGAAATACTATTTTTCTCTGTGTTCTCGACCTAGCTCTGCCTATGTGTTTTCTCGCTGCCTTGGCCTCCAACCACATCCATGGCCCCTCTGGATCCTCCTCTAGGTGGGGTTCCCTCTCCTACATCTTCTCTCAGTTGAGCATCCTCAAGAAGAGTTTGCCTCTGCCTTTTCCTCTTTGATATCTTCTCTTGGTCCTCCTCAATCAAGGCCATCTATCTCCAAATTTGTTAATAAACTCGATGACATTCCAGAAATCGTTTTAACACCGTCTCTTCCTCGGCGAGCTTCCCTCTCTCTTTTAGAGTGTGGTTTGGTGGGTCATTTTATAGGCCTCTGGCCTCCTCCTAGATCAATGCAAAAGTGGTTTGAGCAAAACTAGTCCCCTTCAATCAATGGGAAAATATCCATTCGCTTCTTTGGAAGAGGATATTTCACATTCCACTTCGAAACCAAAGAAGATAGAGATCTCATATTCAAGAACATGCCATATTTCATGGATACAAGGGGACTTTATCTAAATCGATGGACACCATATTTTGACCCTGAGTTGGATGTTTCGAATGTTCTTCCAATATGAGTTCGCCTCCCCCACCTCCCCCTCCACTGTTGGGGAGACGAATTAGTAAAAATAATAGGAAATGTAGTTGGAAAATACATAGACAAAAGTGAACCAAAGGAGAACATGCACGCTTGTGCAAGGGTATGTGTGGAAATCGATCTAGTAAAAGGCCTTCCAGAAGCAGTAAAAATCAGAGTCAATAGTTAGATGCACATTCAGCAACTTGACTAAAAACAAATCTCGTTTAAATGCAAGGTATGTCACGAGTAAGGTCATTTTGTTAATAGATGTCCAAAAAAGCAAGAAATTGATGATGTAGAAGTCCAAGAAACCAAATGGGAACCAATAAAAAAAAATAAGACAGCACTTCCTCTCAACAAGCCCCATCACAATCAACTCCTCTGAATACCTCCCCCTCTTTTATCCATCCCCCAACCTCCCCTCCATGACCTCAATCCCTTCGGGGCCCTCGACACCTCCTTCGATCCTTCTTTGGCCCTAAATAATCCCCTCATTCCCTCCTCCTCTCCCCCCTCCTCCCCCCTTGGTCCTCCCTCCCTGCCTCCATTCACCCTCTCTTGCTCCCCGAACATACCTCTCATCCCTCCCCCCCATCCTTTGAGAGAATACTCACAAGGAATCAATCCTCCCCTCTCCTCTGCTAACCTTCAAAAAAGACAAGGAAGAAGAACCAACAAGGAAGTAAGAGATGATGTTGCAGCAAAGGAAATGGCAATGGGAACACAACAACCAATAGAATCCTTCCTCGAAAAAGAGTATGGGAAAAATGGAAAAAAACCACCATTCTAATCGAGGGAAAGGTTCTTCTTCCTCAACCCAAAATAAATAATGATCTTGGTATCCTGGAATTGTAGAGGATTGGGACACCTCCAAATTCAATTCATTCAAATACATTATATCAACTGAGAATCCAAACATACTCATGATCCAGGAGACCAAAATAAATCAGCAAGAAATGGGGAATATTATCCAAAAAAGAGGGACTGTGATGGAACAGCTCTCCAAGAAATGGGGGCATCTGGAGGAATCTGCACAATATGGAAAAAGGACATATGAGAACTACAGCACCATCAAAAAGCTCTGCATTGGATTAAAACATAAGTAAGAAATTAAAAAAATGAAGAGAAAATATGCCTCCTCAATATCTATGCACCAAATACTCTCTCAAAGACACTTTACTTCAGGACCATAACAAGAACATCATTATAGGATGTGATCTAAATATGGTAATGAATGTTGAAGAGAAATCTAGAGGCACCTTCCACGCTGATCCTTTTCATTATTTGTAGGAAATTAGAATCAAAATTCAAAATCTTCTGGACATTCCTCCCAATAACTGGAAGTATACATGGAGCAAAAAAATAATAGGTCAAAGCAATATAAAATAAAGTTTGGATAGAAATTTAATTCAGGACAGCATTATAGCCAAATATAGTTCAATTATATCAAAAATTATCCATACTTTTGCGTCCAACCACAAACATGTTTTAATAAGCTTAGGCAACTTGGGATATATGGGACCTCTCCCATTCCATTATTGCCCATCATGGAACGGTAATGAATTAGCAAAAAAAACAATAGCTAAAGCCTGGTCGCAGGAAATTATTGGATCCCCAAACTACGTCTGGGAAACAACATTAAAAGAAGTGAAAATAAAATTAAAAGTTTGGGCCAAATCCAAACACAATGAAATAACAGGAAAAAATAAATGTATACATTACAAGAAAGGAAATAATACATGGAAGAAACAAAAGAAAGCCAGATTAAGGAGAAATAATTATTCTAGGAAATCTACAGGAATAATAGAAAGGAGGAAGAGGAATGGAAACTTAAATCCAGGAGCCTATGGATTCAAGCAAGGGACAAGAATACGACCTCCTTCCACAACACAACAAGGGTGAGAATAATAATGAACAAGATCGACGCTCCAAAGGGGGAGGGAGACCATGAAATCAAAGGGAAAGAAGACTTGAAAAAAGAAGCATTCACCCATTTCATAAACATTCTAACAGCTGACCCAACAGATATTGAATTCAAGAATTTCATCAAGCACATCCCAAAAAGAATATATGGATAATTAAACTCAGATATTTTGAAAGAGGTTGAAGAAAGTGAAATTGTTGTTTGGAGCCTACATCCTGACAAGGCTCCTGGACCAGATGGTTTCTCAATTGCTTTCTACCGACACAATTAGGCCATCATCAAAAAAAACCTCATAAGAATGATTAGAAATTTCCTCAAGAAAAATAAGATAGTTGGATACACAAACTCGACATTCCTAGCCCTCATTCCAAAATAACCTAACCCTTCATCCTTTAGTCGATTTTGCCTCATCTCCTTGTGCAACTCCTCATATAAAATTATCACCAAAATCTTTGCTAATCATCTAAAACCTATTCTCTCCAACCTTATCTCTGAAAATCAAGGCGGTTTTGTGCCTAATAGACAAATCATGGACAATATCATGATTGTCCAAGAAGCGTTGCACTTAAGTTTAGCAACAAATTAGCAAGGCATCATCATAAAATTCAACATGGAAAATGCCTTTAATCGAGTTAATTTATCCTTCCTAGCATCTGTTCTTTAAAAACTTGGTTCTGTGAGGAATTTATAGAAATCATAAAATCTTGTATCGTTGGTCCATGGATTGCACCCCTCATCAATGGAAGACCAAGTGAGTATTTTAAAAGCTCCCGAGGACTTAGACAAGGCTGCCCTTTGTCTCCCTTTCTCTACATTCTTATTGTAGACTCTTTGAGTAGACATCTTGAAAATTGCAAAACTAATCGAACCTTAACTGGCCTAACAATAAGCTCAAATATCAAAAGCATAAATCACTCTTTTTTTGCAAATGATACCCTCCTAATGGGAGGAGCATCTTGCATAGTTGCACGAAGGTTCAAAAAATTTCTAGACATCTTCATGGAGGTCTCAGGAGGTCTTCTCAACAATAAAAAAATGTTGGATCTATGGATTGAATGCACCATCCCGAACTCCTCAAATAATTGCACAAATTTTGGAGATTCCCCTTCATATTCGATGGAGTCACTTCTTATATCTAAGCCTACCTGTATCCAAAGAAAACCTGAAATTAGAATTATAGTTCAAATTCATTGAGAAAATGAATAATAATAAAAAAAATCCAAAATTGGGGAATGATTTGGCTCAACCTAGCAGGCAGAGTAACTCTAATAAAATCATTGTTGTGAGCTCTACCTATTTAGGAGCAGGAGGTGTTTTATTTGAAGAGGGCAGGAAAATCCCCATTGTCTTCGAATGGGGATTAAACACAGGTACAAATAATAAGGTCGAGGCTTACGGCCTCCTCTTGGGTGAAAAACTTTTAAGAAAGAGACACATTCTGAATCCAATCATCTTTGGAGACTAGCCATTCTTATTCAATTCATGATCAAAATGACCAATCCAAAAAACGTTGCATTGAATCAAATATCAAAAAGGATTAGGCACCACCTAATCAATCAAGGGTGGGTCACCTTCATGCACATTCTAAGAGAGAACAACATAGAAGTTGGCATTCAAGCCAACAAGGTTTTGGCACGGCCTCCTCGAGAAGTTTGCATTAAACATGATTCTTTTCACCTCCCAATACCATAACACTTCCACCTTCCAACCAATCCAATTAGTGTCCTTTTGTAATCTGGGTTGGCCTGCGACTAAATTTGCACCTATTTTATCAATTTTGAATCATAATCCTCCTCAAATCTTATTTTATCTTATTCTCTGGTCATATTTGCGCTCCAAGACTGACACCCTCCCCTTTGATTCTCGTGACTCCCCTCCTTCCCCTCCCATCATGGCATTTCCTCTCAATCTCCTCGGTTATTTATCCTCTTTCTCCCTCGCTTATTCCCTCACTTGTCTCTGTAACTTCCGCATTAATGGCCCCCTGGTCTCCCCCTCGGCTCTCCTTTCCCAAGCTCCCGGTGGATTTTTTCCTTCCCTCTCTTCAAGCCTATATTCCCCTGCTTTGATTGTTGCCATTCTCTCAGCTCTTTTCGTGATCAATCTCTCTTCTCTTTTATCAGTCTATCTGATCTTTTTGTTATCGATCTCGCTGCCTTTCCATTGCCATTGCCAATCCCATCTTTGCATATTTTTTATTCTCCCTTGTCGATCTTTATCTACCACCCTTCTCCCTTTCGGTTTCTCCACCTCCACTGTTGAGAACCTCTTCCCTCTACAGCTCATTAGATTTCATCGGCCAACCCACTGCATCAAAGGAAGCATCAAAGGCAATCCACTACATCAAAGGTCACCATCAACATCAAAGGCAGCCCACTGAATCAAAGGGCATTTACAACACCATGGTAATTATGGATCCATTGGAAGCAGCATCTAAGAATGACAAGTGTGTTTATTGTAGAGCGAACAAATTCATGATCGATCAGCTCCGAGAGACTATCAAAGACATTCAGTATCAGGCAAAGAATGAAAACTCTCTACTCCTCAACAAACTTGCCAGACAAAATTCTAAAATTGAATCTCTCAAAAATTGTTGCACTCACTTGGAGGAGACCATCCCCTATCTAAAAGGAATTCTCCTCAATCAGTCTGGAGAGAATTATGGGCATCAAAGCAGCAGAATCAAGTCAAAGAAAGAACCATCAATAAATCAAAATTAGGGGCTATCAACAGTTCTAATTATGTACTGTCTAACTTCAGTAGTTTCTTATGAAATGCAAATGTAATGTTTTTTTTGTTTCAGTTTGTAAGGATTTATAAACAGTCTGTAGTAGGCAAACTAGGATCATACGATCTCAGCCTCCATGCTAATTGGATTCATTTCCTTGAATTCCTTCTCAACTTTGCTGGCACCAAAATATTTGTAACGGGAGTCCACTCCACCATCTTTTTTGAATGAAAATCAATAACCAATTGTGTTAAAAAAAGGTAGTGCGAGAATCCAAATCCTTAGGTAAAATCCTTGATTCTTTCAATTCAACCTTCATATGCCTCATTCCAAATAATCAGGATGGATCATTGTTCAGGAATTACAGGCCTATTTCCTGTAGCAATCTAATATATAAATCAATTTCCAAAGTAATTGTAGTCGTAATCAAATCAATTCGCAGTGAATTCATATCAAAAGAACAGTTTAGATTCCTATAGTAGCAGAATATTCATGATGTGGTTGTTGTTTCCCGTGAGGTATTCAATTCTATTAAAAAGGACGATTCAAAAGTGGCGATCCTAAAATGAAACTTGTCCAAGGCTTATGATAGAGTAAGTTGGAATTTTACTTGATTGGTGCTCATTCAGTTGGGGTTTGGTATCAATATTGTTAATTGGATCATGGGATGTGTCTAAAGCACTTCTTTTGTGGTTTTGATTAATGGGTTTACCTCCCATTTTTTCATTTCTTCTAGGGGTATAAGGCAGGGTTCCCCCCTTTCGCCTCCTTTTCTTTATTGGTGTTAACACTTTCAATCTCCTAGTGTCAGTGTCTCGGAGTAGGGGGGTTTTTGGAGCATTCAAAATATTGGACTCTATATCTATATCTTATTTAATGTTTGTAGATGATACGTTGGCTTGATCCTCAGGTTCCTAATGAGAAATCAAATCCTTTAAGATTTCTCTGGACTTATTTTGAAAAGTAAAAGGCATGGAAATTAATGGGCTTAAATCTTGTATTATGTTCAAAGGATGTTTTGTGAAGGCTATGTTGCAGGCTCAGGAAATATTTCCCTTTCCTGACAAAGCGCTGGAAGATGGCATTAAATACTTCAGATTCCAAAGCTTACAAATATTGCAAAGATGATTGATCATGGCTTTCTAGGAAAGTTGAAGGGAGAATATTGAGACGGTCGTATCGTTTTTTATCTAGGGGAGGGAGATTAGTTTTTGGTCAAAGCAATACTAGAAATCATACCAGTATATTGGAACTCTATTGCAGTTAATCCTAAAGGCGTCCTCAAGCAAATTCAAAAAAATTGCTTAAGATTCCTTTGGATAGGCTCTGGTGATCATAAGGGTATTGTGCCAGTAAAGGGATCTTGTATCTTGGGAATCAAATAACTCATAGAATGGGGATGTAAGGAGATTCATCTCTTTACCAAGGCTCTAGCAAGCAGGAATTTGTGGCACCTAACAAGAGGGACATCCTTGTGGTTCAAATTCATGCAGATTAAATATTTCTTGGGTATGTCAATATTTGACTGGTTTAGATCTATAGATAAGCCTATTATAGGATCTATTGTCTGGAAATCCTTGGTTAAGGCTCTCCCTTTGGTTGGTCATTGGACGGTGTGGCGGGTTGGGAATGGTAGAGCCATTAGAATTAGTTTTGATCCATATTTTGGAGCTGGGAATAATTACAGGCTTTTTGTTCCACTTGTCCAAGAATTGAGAAAGTGGAATAATTTTATTTATGTCTAATGTTATTGCACATATCACTTGGGTTAGAGGTAGGTAGGGATGGAAAACAACCATGGATTTATGGCTTAGTGTTGATTTGGTGGAAGAATGGGAAAAGTATGTTGGAAATTTACTTGAGTCACAGATCTACTTGAGGGATAGCATAGATGACTCTCTGTGTTGGACTAAGAATCCGCATAACTAATAGTTTACAACAAAACTATGATATAGCTCATGGTTTGAAGAAAAATCCACTGCATCCAAATCCTGGTGGTGGAAGGTGCTATGGAGGATTAAAACCCCGTTGAAATCAAAATTATGTTTATGCTTGGCATTCAATAGCAACCTTTTTCCTTGGGACAAATTGTTAAGAAGGGGTTGGCATGGCCCAAATCAATGTGCATTGTGCAAACAACAGAAGAAGACTCATGGACACCTCTTTTTACATTATGAGTACATCAAGAAAAATTGCAGAAGCTTGTGATCAGATCTGAATCTTAAGTGTAGCTAGACGGGTCCCTCATTAATCGATGTTTGCAAAACTTGGTGGCAGGATAAATTTGTAGCAGATTATGTTGACATGATTTGTCTATTAATATATCATGTATGGTGGGTTAAGAACCAAAGTATCTTTCAAGAGAAATATATTCCTTCATAACTATGCACAGCCAAGATTGTGGCATTGGCTTAGGAGTTCAATTCATCCAAAATAGCCTCATCTCAGGAACCTGGTCATGCCTCTTATATATTTTGGATGTCCATGGGGATTTTTTGATGGGTCCATCCAAGGCTTCCCACCTAGGTGCAAGGTGGGAACGGTCCTCTATCCCAGTTATAATCATCATATAAAATGCAGATATGCGGCAGGCAGAGGATTGAATAACAAGGCAAAGTTTGTAGCCATGTGGGTATTGTTGAAGCTAGCAAAGGAGAAGGGTGTATCATGATTGCAAGTGTTGAGGGACTTAAGGTTGGAAATAGATTGGGAAAAGCATAAGGCATAGGTGAGAATTTTTGGAATGGAATCTTTATTAGCTCACATCCATGAAGAAGAAAATTCTTTTGAGCACATTCTATTCTATCAGATTCTTCATGTACTAATATGGAGGTCGATACTCTATCCAATGAAGGTCTTGAATTATTGTTTGGCTCTATTATATCATGTCATGCTGGTTGGGAGGAGGTTGAGTCAATGGGGACCAACCTCTTCCTGTAATTAGGAAACTTTTTACTTTGTTTTGTTAGTTAAGGATGTCTAGTTAGTATGATGTATTTTTAGATAGAGAAGGTTAGCATAGGATTTGATGGAATCCATGTTATACAATCAAGTTGGAGTCTTTTCACATTCTTCATGAATTAATATGGAGGTCGATACTCTATCCAATGAAGCTCTTGAATTATCATTTGGCTCTATTAATTATTATGTTATGCTGGTTGGGGAGGAGGTTGAGTCAATGGGGACCAACCTCTTCCTCTAATCAGGAAATTTTTTTACGTTTTTTTGTTAGTTAAAGATGTCTAGTTAATATGTTGTATTTTTAGATAGAGAATGTTTGTATAGGATTGCATGGAATCCATGTTATACAATCAAGTTGAAGTCTTTTTAAAAAAAACAAACTGAGCAAATTTTGTTTCAAACTACTTACGTATATATTTTCCCTATATAAATATAAATATAAATATATAAATAATTTATTTTATGAAAAACAATAAATTTATATTAATTAATTGAGTTTAAACTGACTTTATATCAAAATACTTTAAAAACTCACACCAATACAATACTTTTACCTCTTTCCACGTATCAAGTATGAGTAAGATATATGGATAGCAATTATTTACAAAATTCGACAATTAAATTGCAGTTTTTCTGAAAATTAAAGGGAATTCAGCAAACTTGGACAAACATTGTATGATTATAGTAGACAAGAACAATGTTGATTTTAATATGGTCCAAGGTGTCGCAGGTCATTAATGCAGTTATAGTGATTACCAGGAATTATCAAATCCAACATTTATAGATGAGTAATCAATAAAACCAAAGTTAAAATAAATTATTTGGAAGTGAGTTTCTTTCCAATGGGGAATCTTGATTGAATTGAAAATATTATTGAAATGATGATCTTCTAAACAAAATAATAATAATCAACATCAGAAACAGGGTTCTGGATTGAATTGAGAATATTCTCAAATGATGATCTTTCAAACAAAATAATAATAATAAACAATCTCACAAACAGGGTTCCTCGTTATATGGCTAGATTTCTAATTCATGATTTTGGATGAAATTTCAAAATATGAGAAAACAACCTAATTGAAAATAAAAATACATAAGATTTTTGTTTAATTGATTAATGTATAATGTTATTTCTTAATTATTATATTATTATGTAAGAAAGTTTTGAAATTCTATAATATTAAATTTTAGATATAATTATTTTTCATATTATATAATTATTTTTATATTATATAGCTATTTTTTTATAATTATTATGGCTTAGTTTTAAATATTTATAATTAAGAAGTTTTAATAGAATATATATTATCATTTTTTAGTGTAAATAACTTATAAAATTACTTGAGATTTATTTTAACTTTTAATTTATCGTGTTTTTAAATATATGTATTTCAAGAGATTTGATCCCCTTTTAAACATTGGATAAATCTTAAATGAAAATGAATAATGTTTATAATAGTATCTTTTAATTTAAAATCACTATTCGTTGAATTATAATTTATGTTTAAGAAATACAAAAGGAAAAATAAATAATAGCATTAAAGAACGATCCAATAAAATTAAATTTTATTGAACTTTATTAAAATGTCATTTTCTTTTAGGAATGTAAAATAGTTTTAAATAAAATAATATTAAGATTAGTCAAGAGGGAGTAAAGCATGGTGATAGAGCGTTTTGTTAAGGTACTTCGTAGTGTGAAGGTCGCCGATTGAAAACTCAATGGGCAAACATCCAGCCATGCTGCTCTTAATGGCATAAATGAATACTTTAATTCACTATCATTAACATTAATAGCAAAATCTTCAAAAATCCTACTAAATACTTAACTTCACTAGCATTAATAGGGTTGCATCAATGGCAGGATCTTCAACCAACCTATTTCAAAACTATTTTAATATGAGAATCGGGAGCAGGCAATTAAGGGGTCACGTGACTCATAGCATGAATCAACCATATAATGCAGTGGAGCTATGAGAAATGACCCAAGCTACCTTTTCACATGGGTAAGTTTTTGACACCACATGAATATGAATCCTCAAAAGGACTCCTCTTCTCTTATCAAAGTGGGATTATGACTTCTTAGTATGATAAGTGATTATGGAGGCTTTGTTAGTTAGCCTTGTAAGGAAAATTGGTGAGTTATGTTGGATTATGACTTTTTAGTATGATAAGTGATTGTGAAGGCCTTAGTTGTAAGTCTTGTGAGACAAATTGGTGAGTTATGTTTGTCTGTTCAAAGTGGTATGTTTGTTTGTAATCTTGTTAAGAAATGTTGATGAGCCTTTTTCTCTATTTTTTTTCTAGACGATGTGAGCTTAAATTTGTCAGCTTTGATTCATGTTCTAGAAGTGTTATTGGTCATTTTTGATTCAATGTGGGGAACTGTTGTTCCCTTGTCTAATTTTTTGCGAAATTGATAAACGCTTTATTACATGGAAAAATCTCTATTATGTGGAAATAGTGTTACTTGTATGTTGAATGGAATTAGACGTCTTTGGGTTTCCAAGGGGTAGAAGGTGTTGAGCTCAAAGTAAAGTTTAGGTTTTGGGAACTTTCTTTGCATCCTCATACCTTTTTCTAGTGGAAGTTTCCTCTTTCTATTTTAATACCCTATGAATTTGTACAAGTCTCCCTTCTTAGGTATATTTGAGCCCAATTTATATTTGCTTGCAAGTGAATCATAGTAGTATAGAGCACCTATAGGTGGTTTGGAGCCTTCACTATCACAATTTCAAGATAGTATAGCCACACAAAAAACTTGTATAATATTGAACAAGAAATTCACCTAGGTATCAACAATCACGAGCACACTTGTCGAAGAGAAATATCATATAATTGTTTTGGAAACAGAATGCAATATGCTTCAAACCATTGTTATTAATCTGAGAAAAAGAAATCAATATTGAGCCTCAAATCAAGAGAAAAAAGAGAATTCCAAATATAAAGTGTGGAAGGAAAAAGAAACAGTGCTTCAACATGTTGAAGACATGGAAATTGTAAATCCAAACTCAAGTCCAATCAACGTAACATGCATTTTACTATTTTATATATTTCATATAATAATTAGAATTTTATATTTGTTTTCGAAAATCTATACCATTTGGAAAACTTTACCAATCATATAGATAAGCTTCGTTATATGCCAATAAACAATATGGATCTTTGTTTGTAAGAAAACTTTGAAATGAATTTGAAGTGATTCTCTATAAGCATTAAAATTTATATAAATAATATAATAATAATAATAACATTTATTTATTTGTTTATGTGTTTTAATTAATTCAAAAAAATTGGCCCCAAGGACAAATAGAAATTAGATCATATGCGCTTAAATGAAAGAGACAATGCAAGAAATTAAGTGGGAGTGGGGAACTCTCGCAGGTATTAGAGTTGTAGAAACTATCAAATTTATCGTGTGTTTCAGATTTAAAATTCCTACCTTGGATGCATGTCTAGGTAGGGCTAGAATTTGATGTTCTAAAAAAATGCATTTTAAATGTATTTATCTATGAGGGAAAATTTTGAAATGTCAAAAGTGACCAATAAAAAAAATTGAAACCACAAATTTGGCCCATAAGTATTTTAGTTGTCCGGCATAAATTCTAATGAGTAATTTACATAGAGACTAACTTAGACAGTGTGTTTGCTTAGTTGCAACACCTATTTCTTGTCAACTTTCTTTGATGGATTGGCTAGAAATCATATTCTTATATACACATAAAGAAATACAACGAAATATTGTAGTAGTAGCATTATCTAGTTAAACACAATTGCCATACATTTCATAAGTAAATAATTTTCGGTGTTATAGAGCTAAGTCAGTAAGTTATTGTGCTTAAAGATTCTTCTTCTAAGTATAACTCTTGCAAGCCTATCTCAACTATTGTGCTTAGAAGATTCTTCTTCTAAGCAAAGTATAACTACAGAGACCCACTTCAAGCTCATAAATTTATATATTTAAAGTAAAGCCATGAGTACAAAAAAACAAATGACAGTCATTAAATTTCCACCTGAAAGACAAGATAAATTTGAAATTGGTATCAGAGCCAGTAACGTTTGGTTCATACGGGTATTTATATTTTAAACTCTCTCAAAATATAACATGGAACCAAGAAGAAGATTTGTTTCATTTAGAGAACTTCAGAAAGAAGAAATACAAGAAAATAATTTTGATATGGAAAATTTGTTTCATAATGCATCATCTTCAATGATTAACTTTGCAGAAATAGAGTTAATATAAAGTCAGCCATCATCCCGATGGGCTTTCCCTTCCATTAGCCCATCAGAAGTTTATGGTGATTTATATGTGTTTCATTTGAAAGCTATAACTAGAGTCACTGTTAAGGAATGTGTCTCTCAAATCCAAGAAAATGTTGAATCCATTCAAACAATTTCCCTTTTAGATCCTAAAAAGCTTCAGGAAGAAGCTTGAAGACATGGTACTTCTTATCTACATCTTGGTTGTATCCAGGTGGGCATAAATTCTTTAACCCACAGAGGACTTAATACATATGTTTTGGCTGCTATCATAGATCTCATGCATAACAGAGATACTGATTCATTAATTGGTGGTATCATGGCTCCTTTATCAAATGGTCCTGTATGGTTTGATTGCCACCCAAATTTCTGAGTATATGTGTATGATGAACACATTAAGGACATCCTCCAATTTCAAATAAAAACTAGTGGTTTTGATCTGAAAAGAAAAAGGACAAACCTTACTGTTCATACTAGAGGGTGTTTCAGGCACACCAACACCTTATATCCAACCATTCTGCATAAACCCAGTCAAGAGTCAAAATCCAGCACCCTGGTAATCACAGATGCTCACAATCAAAAGATTGAGCACCAGACCATCAACTGGGAAAATCTCAGCTTTCCTGAAAACTAGGTAGTAGATCTACCTCAATCGCCCAAATTTCAAAGTATCACGACTGCTCATATACAAGAAGGACCAGTTAAAGCTACTATGTCCTTCCCTATAAGATCTACTTTGAATTGCAAAAGAATACAAGAAGCCTGTCAAGCCACAAAATACCATATAAACCTCGATCATATTTCATGCTAGCCATCTACTTCCACATCTGTAAATACTCGATCTGTAAGCTGCTCACATGTTGATTTACTTGAACTCACTCAACTATTAAATATTTCCACTCTCGAAAAAAAATGTCTTGTCTGCCATACAGTGGTTTTCTCACAATCTCTCGCAGATATGGTTCTCCACAAAAATCATAATCCCAGGACTGGAGAGGCCCCTTCCACTGTTACTATAAACTCATGTCCAAACCCAAAATGCTCTAACATCCCATTCCCTCATGACATTGTCCTAATGATTCATGAATTACCCACTCTGGAGAATGAAGACCCTCGTCTCACTGAAATATTTAGCAAGATGAGACCACCTGGGATGCCAAAATATGGTTTGGGATATCTTGAAAGACTAGACGGTCTTGTTCCATCTTCAAGATTTCAAAATCCTATTCCACTAGACTGCGAGAAGCCAACAATCCCAGAAATGTAAAAATTCTTCTCCCTCATGGATGGGTGTCTCAAACATAAGCTTAATAGAGAATGGATAAATAACATGCTAAATTGGGATCTCTATAGACATCCTGAATCCAAATAATTTAGTCTCAGCACATCTATTGATGAAAAATATGCTCTTTCTCTAGAACGGAAAAAGTACATGGAAGAAACAAACTCATGGATCTCTTTTTATGTCTGGAAGAAATTAAAGGAACAACCAGAAGTACATATGGCAGATGCAGAAGCTTCGTCTGCACAAAAACATTTCTGGACAGCTTGTGATGGAAGCAAGTTAGAAACAAATACCACATTCCCTCCATACAAGGGAATTATGCTAGGAGAAGCTAGAAACTCAGCCAAGGCCATTCCTTTAGTATTAAAAGATGATTCAACCCTAGGAATAGATGGAAGGATTCAGAAGGCTAGTGAGAAAATAAACTGGACAAATACAACAATTAAAGGGCTAGAGATGGATATGGTAAAAACTTCTGAACGGAAGGAATGCTTTGACTCACTATCAGTTGTTGTACATAGTGTGAGTAAAACTTTGAATGATGTCAATTTTTTAGTTTTTGTATTAAAAGGTTTTGTCAGAGAATTAACAACACAAATTAAAAGTATAGAGGAAAAGGTAGACTCTGAGTTCGACTCTACTTAGACTCTTATCGAAAAACTTTCTGAAAATATTGAGCAACTTTTTGTATCTCCCAAAAATAAAAATATCCCAACCTCTATGTTTTTTAGCCATGATGTACCCATTCAGCATGTCTCAAAACCTATAGAGAGGTTTCCATTTATATTTCCCCAAGAGAAACCATAACAACGCACTGGCACCAAAGAATATTTTAGTGAATCCTATTCTCTTTTCACAGGCACCATGACCAAATGATTATCAGATGTATACTTAATATAAGCTTATGTGTATGAGAGGAAAATCTGAAATTGAATCCTGCAAACTCTCATCTAGTTCTTTACAGGTACCCTACAGAGATGGTGGGAAGTAGAATCTTCCCCTAAATTACTTGCAAAAATGGAAGCAGAATTTGTTAAGGATGAAGCTGGAGATGTTATCCACAATGAAAATGGTGACCCCCAAAATAATATGATTGGAGCATTAACCTCCTTCATCCTAGAACATTGGTGTGGAGAAACAATAGAAATTTCAAATAAACATGAGATAATCCTGATGAATCTCAAATGTAAGAAAATGTCCCAATATGAAGATTTCCACAGAGATTGGACACAGAATTTACGAAGTAAAAGAAAGTCAGAATGACCTGTGGAAACAATTATATTTAGCAGCATTACCCTCCAAATTTGTTGAATACATCCAACAAGAATTGTTTCGAACTTCTTTTGAAAACTATACATGGGGAGAGATATATTGCAACATAACAAAAGCCTTGGTAGGAGTTTGCACCAGCATGAAAGTTAATAAGTCCTTACAAAACATGTCCAAACTACTTGACCGCGAATCCATTTGCAGTAAATATGGATTGATTATTGATGATCCAATTGTGCAAAGAAGAAAACACAGAAAAATCCCAGAAGAAAGGTCGTAAACACTCAGCTAAAAGTCATCCTCATAAGTCAAATAGGCACAAGAAATGATCATATAAAATAGTGCCCAGAACACACTACTACAAGCCCAAAGATATTCACTGTAAGTCTCAAAGAAAAAATATGATTACTTGTTGGTTATGTGGACAGACTGGACATACTACAAACAAATCTCCTCAAGGAAGAGAGTCAAGGGAAAATAGAGGCAAAAAGACACAAGAATATGCCTGCAGAAAGAGAAATGAAAGAAAAACTTCTAGAAACTTTTTTACAAATCACACACAGAAATCTTGGTAATACATCAAAAGGTAATATTTCTAAAGCATTGTTTTTTGATGATTCTTATGAGAAAAAACACAAAATATTTTCAAAGAAACCAACAGCATACAAAACCAAGGTCTTTAACTCTAGGAGAAGTCAGTCATGAGATTCATCATTTAAAAAAGGAAATAGTTGAGCTAAAAGCAAAAATATCTCAGATAGAAAAAGGGAAATGGAAAGAACCAACAGAAATTCCTAATGTTGATATTTTTGAAGATATGCAAAGTAGTGGCATAGGGTTTGGCAATATGAAGATCATGACCATTCAGTATCAGCAACACCATGTACTATTAAATGTGAATATACAAGGAGAAAACTTCACTCTCAGAACATTAATAGATTCAAGTGCACACATAAATGTTTTAAACAAACAAGTGATCCTAGCCAAATACTGGACACCTGCATATAGGCAAGTCATTGGGGTAGGTACACATGATTTTCAACATGAAGTCTCCAGTGCAACGCTTTTTTTTTCAAGATATTGTATGAAAATGAAGTTTACAGTTGGAAATATTCCAACTGAATGTACTTTAGGAAATATTTGTCTTCTTGTTGTTGAACCACATGGATCGGCCAAATTACAGGATGGGAAAGCTGGTTATTTTATATATGTCCCTGATAACAAAGGTTTCTTACAAACCATCACCTTTCCTTTTATTTCAAAACCAGGAATATCCACCATGGTTCAGACTAGGCAGGAAGTTAATCTGACAGAAAGAAAACTAGGAGAATTAAAAGACTTCAAGTCCTCTCTCAGAATAAAAGATCATCGACAGTCCCCAAAGGTACAACAAAAAATATCAGAGATCAGAGAGCAATTAGAAAAGGATTGTTGTTCTGAAAACCTAAAAGTTTTCTAGCATAAAAAGAAACACAAAGTTTCATTGTCGTTCAAACAAGAATATGATGGAAAATCATGCAAGATCCAAGCCATACCTATGAACAGAAAATACAGAACTTTGTGCCAAAAATATTTCTCAGATCTCTTAAAAAGAGGATTGATCAGAGAATCTAGCAGTCCTTAGAACTGCTACGGGTTCTATGTAAATAAACACTCATAATAGATTAGAGGTGTTCCCATATTAGTCATAAATTACAAACCTTTAAATTTTGTACTCTCAGATGATAGATATCTAATTCCCCAGAAAGGAAGCCGAATAGCAGGAGCTAAATTTTTCTCCAAATTTGATATGAAATATGGGTTTTGGCAAGTTGCGGTAAAAGAAGAAGATAGATTCAAAACTGCCTTCAGCATACATGTTGGTCATTATGAGTGGAATGTCATGCCCTTTGGCCTAAAACATGCACCATCCAAATTTCAAAAGGTCGTGGATCAGGGTTTCAAGCCATACTTTGATTGGCTCATTGTATATATTGATGATGCATTAATCTTCTCTAAATTTGTAGAAGAACATTTCAAACATGTACAAATGTTCACACGAGTAGTCAAGAGAAGTGGGCTCGTACTAAGCAAGAAGAAAATGGAATTGTTTCAAACAAATATCAAATTCCTAGGACATACTATTGAGGATGGCCAAATCACATTACAAAAGCATGCACTTGAATTTTCTGATAAATTTCCAAATATGATCACAAATAAAAAACCAATTGCAGAGATTCCTAGGTTTTTTGAACTACATCAGCAATTTCTATGAAGGATGTTCCCATGACATAGAATTGTTAAATCAAAGATTGAAAAAAGATCCAGTGCCTTAGACTTCAGAACATACCAATGCCATCAGAAAAATAAAATCTAAGGTAAAAACTTTACCTATTCTCTACCTTGCATATGAGGGTTTGCCAAAAATTGTAGAAATTGACGCCAACAACATTGGATAAGGAGGTATTCTCAAGAAAACTAAAGGAGAAGAACAAGTTATGCAGTTTGCTTCAAGCACATAGAACCAAGAAGAGCAAAACTATTCTACAATTGAAAAAGAGGTAAAATTTGCATAGAATTGTATAGACAAAGTTGACATCAACCTCATACATAAAAGGTTTCTTCTCAAGGCTGATGCTTTTGCTTTAAAAAAAGTGTTAACAAAAGACATCAAAAGCCTGGAGAATCCAAGGGCAAGCTTTGTTTACAAATTTTGATTTTGATGTCGAACATATAAAGGGAGAAAGAAACTATCTACCAGATTTTTTGAGTCGGGAGTGTTTGAAAAAAACTAAATCATCTAATGGTTATTGTCACTGAATGGGACCCTAAAACACAAAAAGAAGAACTTAGAAATATCCCAAATAGCACCTCATGGCCAATCTATGCTTAAAAATGGAAACCTGCTTGGCAATTAAGAAACACCAAAGTAATGGATGCAAATCTACAACCTCATCAGGACTTACAACACCTTGTACCAGAAAGAAAGATTTACCCTAAGTCCAGCACTTGGATACATGATATGGTGTATAAGAATTCAATGATGTATTTTGATCTTGCAGACGAAGCATTAAGGGAAAGTTTTCATGATATCAGTCTGATATGGAATGAGGGAAGCAATAGAACCAAAAAATTTCATAAATATTATACTATCAATAGAACCAGATATCCTAAACATCATGCAAGAATAATGTGGCCACAAAATGATCTAAGCCTTGTATTTCCCGACACTATCTATAATTTCCAAGGCTATAAATATCTCCGGTTGGATCTCTTATTCAGAGAAGAAAGATCAGAAATACATTATACATTATTAAAATTTGGACTTGTCTTCATTACACAGTTACTGTTACAACCAACTTGGTTACAGGAATGGTGGAGATGGTATGGGATAAATAAGGCTGTTATGGATCCAAGGTACTTTGAAAGAGACTTTCAAAGTGATTGCTAGGAGTGCATGGAGTGTAATGGCATGGAGTGTTTTCACCTTCCCTGTAAGACTATTGCGGATCTAAAAAACAAATATGATGATCGCATATTAGGCTACTTCATGAGAGGACATCATCATTGGTTAGTCTTAACCAAAGTAAACCATCAGATTATCCTCGGGAAACCAATTATTTCTCGAATGATTTATACAAAAGCATGGGAGACTACCATCATAATAATGGTTGATTCCCTGGTACAAATCCATTGGGAACATAACTTAAAAGACTCCAAGGGGTCTCGTGGGCTTCTCCTGAAAAGCATCCATAGTGTACAGTAATGTCTTGTTGCTTGACTTTGATAGTGACCGATTTTCGTGGGATTTTACGAAAAAAATCTTCACATTGTAAATATCTTTTCCATAGGATTTGGAATAATCTCTACTTTGTAAAAATTCTGATTTTTCAAGACTCAGAGCACTTCTCTGACTTTTGGTGTGATTTGATCCACATCTCGAAATCTCAGTATGATTGTCTTTTGGTGTGATTTGATCCATATCTTGGAATCTTAGTACGAAAAAATATCCACATTGTAAATATCTTTTCCGTAGGATTTGGAATAATCTCTACTTTCTAAAAATTCTGATTTTTTGAGACTCGGAGCACTTCTTTGACTTTGGTGTGATTCGATCCACATCTCGAAATCTCAGTACGATTGTCTTTTGGTGTGATTTGATCCATATCTCAGAATCTTAGTACGATTGTTTGATGTTTGTCCCCTTCTCATCTTATAAAAAGAGAGAAGTAACACTCATTGGGGCATTCGAAGTTGAAGAGTCTGAGAGTTAGAGTCATGTTGTTTTAAGTTTAAGATAATCTTCCTTCTCTGCATCTACAAACAACTATATTCGATCTGCTTGCATCACGAAGAAATTATCTTTTAGAGTCGAGTTTGAAAAGCCTATGTATCAGGGCCTAACAACCCTAGTAAGAACCTAAAGTGGATGAACTCATTAAGTTTGAGTATGTGTTTGTTCAGAAAGTTCAAAGACAGAGTCTGCAAAGGGCTAGGTAGCCTCTGGAGTGCATCTTAATTTGAGGTGTAGCATCTGGTAAATGCCCAAGCAATCTATCTCTGATTGAAGTTTCTCTAAGTCTTCCAACATTGTAACTCATATTTTGAAATCAATAAAAGAGAGAATTTTTTCAAAATGTTCTGCATGAGTTTATGTTCTATTATGCTATTTTAAATATTCTAAGAGAGGAGAGGTTCATCTAAGGTTCGTCAAAGGTTCACCGAGGATCAAGGGACGTTTTTCTCGTGTTGGCAAGAGATTGTTAAGGAGAATTATTGTGTGAAGATACAGAGGTTCATGTACGGGTTCGTGTAAGAGTTTGTGTATTCATCACAGACATAGAAATTGCACAACAAGCTTCATTTTCTCCTTCGGAGGAAGCCCCTACTTCAAATTTAGGCCTAGTCCCAAACATCGTTGGGAAACATTGGGAGGGTAAAATTGTGAGAGACTTATACCATTGCTCATGAAATCATGGTAGCAGTTGGTTGTTCTATAATTAAATGAATGACATGGATAGTTCTCATATCCAGCACAACGGCCAGTCTAACTGAGGAGAAAGTGTAGTCTAATGTCTACTTTGGAAAACATCTATCTCAGTTTAGGATGTTTCGATTTGCTTCTCCATGGTCGGTATCCAGTTTGGAATGAAAGTGATAGTGATAGTGCCATATGCAAGCATAGTCGAAGGAGGTAAACTTCTTTTCATCTTTGGGGTAGTATGGAAGGTTTGGTACTTCTGGTATTTAGTTTTTATTGAAGCCCTTATGATTTCTCATGTCAACCTAATTATTTTCCCTTTTTTGTTGGACAGTAACTTATCAAATATTGTGGTCAGTGTGCACAATTTGTCGATGAAGAAGAAGATTTTTTTCTCATAAGAATTATTTCTCAATCAGTCTGGGTCACCTCTTCCTAGATGTTGCAGAGAAAATTTGTTTAGGAAAATCCATTGTCCAAACATCTTTGCACGGAAACCCCTTTTTGGGCTTGGTAAGGTTGGTCCCTACTTGGTCTTGAGGTCGACTATCTTTGGTGGTGGTTATGTCTTAGGGCACTATTTATTTTTGGAAATCTCTTCATGGTTACCTGATTAGGGTGGTTTTGTAGGGGAAATTCCTTGTCAAGGGATCTTTGTTAGCCTATAGTGTAGCTCATGCCCCTTAGGTTGATTTTCATTATGGGATTGATGTTTGGTTTTCATTGTGGGTGGTGATAATGATGATGATGATGATGATGATTGAAGTCCACTAATAAAATATGGTCTATAGATGTTAAGAAATTAATAGATTACTCGACATTATTTAACATTTTATTTCTATGATAAAAAAAAATGGAGAGAAACATTCCTAGATCACCGCAAATTCATTGACTTAACAAGTCAAGAAGGTTGGTAGTGTGACAAAGGTTTTGAAAATTAGAATGGATGTGAGTAAGAGTTGGGAAATCCAAGAGAATTTGTTTTTGATCTTCAACCCTCTTAGTATGGAAAATGTGACAAACTCTTTCATTCCATAGTGTTTTTGGAATTGACCAATGCCCCATAAGAATTAGTTACTATCTTGGTGTTGTTAATGTTCTTCTTAGCGTCGGTCAAAATAGAGAGAAAAATTGGTTTTCGAGATTGGGTTGATCACCTCCTTCTCCTTAAAATACCTTAGCTTATTTTTCCCTTTAACTCCTTATCTAAAAGAAGGGAGAGAAGCATTCCTAGATCACTGCAAATTTGCCGACTTAACAAGTCAAGAAGGATGGTAGTGTGAAAAAGATTTTGAAAATTAGAACGGATGTGAGTAAGAGTTGGGAAATCCAAGAGAATTTTTTTTCATCTTTAACCCTCTTAGTATGGAAAAGGTGATAGAGTTTTTTATCTCATAGTGTTTTGTGAATTGACCAACATCCCATAAGAAAATTCTAGTTTTCGAGATTGGGTTGATCACCTCCTTCTCCTTAAAATACCTTAGCTTATTTTTTCCCTCTAACTCCTTATCATCCTAAAACTTATCCTTAAATTTGGAATTAATAATATTTATAAGATTATCATTATTCTTCAAGATAATATCCTCCTTGGGCCCAATGGTCTAGCCAATACTGGGCATTCTTATTCCAACCTCGCTTAAGATAGAGGTAAGGGTTTTGGCTAGAGTTGGAAGAAATTTTAGGAAACCTCTTGGTTTTCATGTTGTATAGCTTCTTCTTATACATGAGATACTTATTCATAGTCATCCTTTCAATGGGGTAAAGGCTAGCTCAATCAAGAGGATAGGGTAGGGAATATTTCTTTTAATCTTGAGGTTGTAGATTATAAATTGTTTTTGGATCAACTTAATCTTCCTCCACAATTCTCTAGATATATTGCAACCCCAAACCCCGCATCCATATAAAATGACGAGGATGACAAGAGTCTCAAAGAGGAACTTATTTTTACTCCATGCCCAAATATTTGTCGACTTATAATTGTTTTCAAGCCTATAATAAGCTTTCCAGCATCGAGTGATTTGTTTCTCAATTTCCAATTGAGTTGATGATGGATGTTGATTCCCATAAATGTATGAAAAAGATTTATCAAAGTAGTTATTATCATAAATGAAATTATCATAGTTGATATTTTTGGATTTAATTATCATGACTTTGGTCTTGGCGGTATTAATGGTCATATTCATCTTGAAGCAGTAATCTTGGAGGATTCAGAGCTACTTAAAGATATCATCATGTCTTATGGCTAAAATAATGATATCATCAACGTAAAGAAGAAAAGTAATGACCATATCAGTGAGCCTAAGGCCATCTCATCCTACAGCTTTCAAACACTCTTCTAGCTTATCAATGAAAATGCCAAAAATGGTATTGGATAACGGACATTTTCGCTTAACTCTGATATTGTATGTAATTTCTTCTGACCAACCCTAAGTGGTCATGTGCTTGGCAATAACATTTTTGTATAGCCTAGTCACAACGGCCCTCAACTCATGATGAACTATTATCTCTTTTAGCCCCTTCCATAGGCTTATATTGAGAATGATGTCAAAATATTTTCTAAAGTCAACAAAACCATAGAAGAGATCAGTGTTATTATTGTGACATTCCTCTGCAATTATCCTAAGAGTAACAAGATGGTCTTTAGTTGAGTGATGTCTCCTAAATCAAGTTTCCCCTTTAGATTTTTTACCATGGATTTCAAATCAAAGGCTAATCTTCTTTACCAAAATGATTCCATACAACTTGGCTAAAATGTTACTAATCATCATGGTCCTATATTTAGAGGGAATGTTTGTGTCCCCACTTTTAAATATAGGCACAATAAGGCTTTGCATCCAAGACTTAGGGAAGTCTTGTTTCACTACCATATTAAGGAGTATGTCTATATGAGAGATGAGGACAAACCTTCCCATTTTGATAATTTCAGCTTGGTAACCTTTAATGTCCCTAGGTTACCCATTAGGGAGTTGCTTAATACCAAACGCAACATCTTCCAAAGAGAAGATATCCTCTTCTAGAAGAGTGTTCAAGATGGTGCCCATGGTGTCAAGGGAATCATAAAGATTACTAAGGTCGATATCCCAATTTTTTAAGGGGATCAAATTATTTTCTTTCATTTTATGAACAAGAATTTTCCTCCAACACTTTTTGGGCTCAATTTTAGAAGGGTGAAGAAGATGCTCTTTCCTCTTATTTATATGGGATATTTTATCACTTTTGATATGATTTTTTCAAATGTATTTTTTTTCAAGATTTATAGTTTCATTAGGAGCATTCTTAATCGTTTCCCTGGCAATTTTACAATCAATATCATACCGAGGGTTGGAATTTCTATTATTCTTTTTATAAGACACCTCATGTTGGCATTATGATACATATGTTGTACTTGATGGCAACCCACTCATCTCAGATGATAAATTATAATAGTGCAGCAAAGTTATTTTCTGGTTCTGCACTTTCATGCAAATAAAAGTTCACGCACTTTCATGCAAAGAAAAGTTCACGCACGTTCATGCAAAGAAAAGTTCGCGCACTTTCATGCAGAGAAAATTTCCTTTCATGCAGATTAAAAAAAAAAGTTCACGCACTTTCATGCAGAGAAAAGTTCATGCACTTTCATGCAGAGAAAAGTTCACGCACTTTCATGGGAAATCTTATGGTTGGTTCATGGTATTAGTCCGACAGTTTTTGATCCGTGGTATTGCATCCAAAAGAGTTGAACCCAAGTATTGGGTCCGTGGTATTGTTTCTCAACGGTTTTGGTCCATGGTTTTGAGTGAGGCCTAGCCTATAAAAAGGAAAGGAGATCATTTGGCTAATCACAAGTGT
>APFE031050884.1:134242-176926 GCA_000404065.3 Pinus taeda | reverse complement strand
TTGCTGATATACTCACCAAACCATTGCCCAAGGAGACATTTGAATACCTCAGACAGAAGCTGGGGGTTGTTGATGCATCATCCTGCTATTGAATCTTGTCTGTTGTACGTAGGTGGATACACGTACATTTGTCGTTCTATGTGGGTCGAATGGGTCTATCAGAGATCATCTGGCACAGGTTCAGGGGGAGCATATATTCTTCTAATGATGCATTGTTGGAATTATCTTAGAAGTCCTTGGTTTGATTTCTCAAGAGTTTTCTGGTGGAGTAGATCAATGTGTGCTGGTCTGAAGGATGATTCTACTGATGATAGTTGTTCTTGTCTCTATGTCATGTACTTCTTTTCATATCAAGGTCATGTAACGGCCTATTTTGGTTTCCCCACTATGCCTGGGATGAATGATTTTTGGTTATATTGTGTATTCCCACTTGGATGGGAGATGGATCTATGTATGAGTCTTGATGATAGGAAGGTTACTTATGATGTATGGAGTCATGTTCTTTCTTGTAGAACATCTTTTTGCAGACAGCATTTCAGCACAGAGCATATACAAAGGGGGAGCTCGTTCAAAGTTTTCAGCAGGTACTTAGGGGGAGTATGGTAGTCCGCCCCTTTGCCCTTGATGTCAAAGGGGGAGAGTCATTGGTTGTTGTTGCCATCAAGTCCAAAGGGGGAGATTGTTGGCATTATGATATATATGTTGTACTTGATGGCAGCCCACTCATCTCAGATGATAAATTATAATAGTGCAGCAAATTTATTTTCTGGTTCCGCACTTTCATGCAGAGAAAAGTTCATGCACTTTCATGCAGAGAAAAGTTCACGCACTTTCATGGGAAATCTTATGGTTGGTTCATGGTATTAGTCGACAGCTTTTGATCCTATGGTTCTAGTCCGTGGTATTGCATCTAAAAGAGTTGAACCCAAGTATTGAGTCCGTGGTATTGTTTCTCAATGGTTTTGGTCCATGGTTTTGAGTGAGGCCTAGCCTATAAAAAGGAAAGGAGATCATTTGGCTAATCACAAGTGTGTTGAAAATCTTAAGAAGAGCAAGATCCGAATTTCTGATAATCGGTTGGTGAGACATAGTTGAATCTGAATCAAGGAGAAACCTGAGCATTATAAGTCAGATCTACTGAAAAGTTGAGATCCCTTTGATGCATAAACGGATCTGTGATTTCGACAGTCTGGGGTATGGTTGAGGACTGATAAACTGTCTAAATTCGGAGATGCACAAGAGCAGCAAAGGTGCAGTGCGGAGGTGCGCAGCACCAGAGAAGAAGTAGGTGCGAAGGTGCGCAGAACCAGAGAAGAAGCAGGTGCGAAGGTGCGCAGAACCAGAGAAGAAGCAGGTGCAGAGGAGCGCAGTTGAATCAGCGGAGCAGGTGCAGAGGTGCGCTGAACAGTAGACAGTGCAGGTGTGGAGTTGCGCAGACTCGTCACGACAGAAGTGCGGATATCCGCAGGTTTCCTTCGGTGAAGTTGCAGACCTTTCCTGAAATATATTTTAGATGTCCTTTATTTGTTTCTACAGAGATCTGGGTTTAAATTAGTGTCTAGTTACTGGTGTTATTTTTTGGTTACTGCATTCTAAGAAGTTATTTGTTTAAAGGAGATTGGGTGATGCACATGTACTTGATGTTTTGGATCTAGTTTGAAAATTTATGAACGTGGTCCCTGGAAGAAAGAGAAGGTAGTAGCCTTCTGTAGGGTCAGCACCTATGTACTAGTATCTTAGCTAGTACAAGAGCTAAGGGGTTGTAGCTCCTTCCAGGAGAAGCTGGAAAACGAGATGAGGGTTGTAGCTCTCTACAGGTTGCAGCCTGCGTACTGGCAAAGGACTGCACCAGTACAAAAATCATTTAAAAGAAGTTTCTTTGAAAGAAGATAGAGACATATTGCAGCAGGTGGTTTTCACCCACATTGGGTTTTCCACCTTATATCTGGTGTTCTTGTGTGACTGTCTATGTTTCTTGTTCCTGTTTATTATTATATGTTCTGAAATACAGATTAATGGTTAACATCTAAAGAATAAATTACATTAAAATCTGGAAGGTATATACAGTTTCATTAGTCAGATCTGCAAGTGTTTATTGGAAAAGATTTGATAATACTGATTCCACCCCCCCCCCCCTCTCAATATTATTTCCAACACCTCAGTAGAGAACTCGTTAATAGTAGTGGAAAGGTTTGTAGTTATAAAAATGTGGTAGATATGATCAATGTTATCATTATATGTCAAGAAATATAAGTGCATATTTAAATCCTTTAAGAAGATATCTATTTTACTTATGTCAAAACGAGTGTGCCTTTAACTCTCACAATTATCTCGCATGCAGTTGGTGTGAATGTCAATGTTTAGATTAAGGTTAGAGGTCTATAGTGATAATCAGGGTTGTGGTCGTTTAGGAGGTCAAAATTTACAATATTGTTGAGAACAAGAATATTAGATATTGCATAATCCACAACACTACTTCCAAGCCCATGAATAAAAGTCATCTAGTTGGAGGTTGGACACTTATTAATTCCATTACAAGTTATCAGAACTTCTATAGAGCTTGAATATCTCGGTACCAAATAAGTTCTTGGTTATGTCTTCAAAATTTCTTTTGAATATACTAGCTAATTCAAAGTCCTCATCTAGCCAAAGGGGATTAGGGTGAGATTTATTACTTAGGAGAGTATCTTGGTTAATAGTGCTTCTAACATTGGAGTCCCTTAAAAAGAGGATATTACCTTCATTCCTTTGGACTATGAATATATTTCTCTAAGATATTGAAGGGGCAGTTCTTATCCATGTTTTTTCTCTTATAGGAGGTCAAGTTGATAGGATCGCAATAACAAATTGTGAGACAAATATTATTGACGCTAGAGTTATAAATTATGATCCTAATGTACCAATTGAGAGGGTCGATCTTATAAAGCCAAATGTGAGGAGAGATATTATTTTTGTATAACAAGTTATCCCACCAAAACCTCTACGAGAGGATTTCTTATTCAAGTTGATCAAAGAATAAATCCATCTATGTGGGGGACCTTAGATTCACCATGATCCCAAAGAAACGAAGAACAATATCACTTGGGATCCAATTTAACATATGACCTTTAGGCCATGGAAAACCACAACAGTTCCAGAAGAGGATCCAGAGTGTTCCCAATTCCTATTTATCACTTTTGTTTTGGTCTTTATCTCTAATAATAGCTTTCATGTTTCTAATTATTGTCCATTTACCTTCCTTTATTTCCTCCTTTACCTTCTAAACTCATTTCCTCAGTTCATCTTGGTCTTCTCGAATAAGAATATTTATAAATAGGATTGGAGATTCACTAAGTATATCTAATTTATGTTCGTTACAACTTACCTTAACACGGATTAGTCTATGTTAGTCTTTGAGTGGTTTATATGTGTCTTTGACTTAGAATTAGTCTCCTCTTTGGTCTCCTCCCAATTTGTCTGCTCTAGTTCCTTATTTAGGAAGGTTAGAATGTCAGAGGAAAAGGGTACTGGAGGCTACAGGGGTTGATGCAATGCAAGAAACACATCTCCATCAAGGGCTCAACAAGTTGCATAACTCTCAATTGAACTTTGTCATATGACAATTCCCTTCCACGTTAGAGGGGAGATTGAATCAGCAAAGGAAGAAACTAAACAACAAAGAAGGAAAAATATGTGATGTGTATTAGCAATTAAATATGGTTATGTGAAAAGTGTTAGTGGAAAGATTAGAGGTACAAGTGGAAATATCGATGCAAGTGAATGACATGCAAAAGAAATTGGGGAGAATTGAGCATAACATCATAGTGACAGCTCAGAAATTGGGTAATGTTGTGTTTCTTGGATTCGGAGGAGGTTGATGGCTCCCTAGAGACCATATAAGCTAACTCCCCCAATACGTAACCATATGCTTCTCCGTTTGTTTCAGTTCATATATGGTTATGTTAGATTTTGTGTAGTTAAATATGCCTTTGTATGCAGTAGATATGTTGTTATGCAGTCTATTATTTTTGTTATATCATTTACGATATTTAGAATATATATAAGTGGGACCATTAGTTTTGTTTTGGTCCAAAAAGACAAGGTTATACTTCTAGTTTGATTTTCCGTGTGGTAACGAGAAGACATAACAAGACTACAAGTTCTTTTCTATAATATTTGCTATGATAATACAAAGCTACCCAACTTTAAAAAAGAAAAACTATATCATCTTTGTCTTGTAATCTTTTTCCTCAAAATGGTATTGAAATAGATGAGAGATAGGCCTAACATCCAACTATAATCCATTTTCTAATATTTTTCTTCATTTTTTTAACAGAAATCCAAGTTAATATACTTTTTAACATTTTATCTATAAATCATAAAATGTGTTAAATTTAATTTTAATAACCATTTTCTTAATCTTCAATATCTAAAAATTAAATTAAATTAAATTATTATTATAATGCTAGCATACCCCTGTTCATGGGGTCTTGGATAGACGATGATCGGGTGCTTTGTTAAGGCGCTCCTTGATGTGAAATTACTGGTTCAATTCCCCGCCCCAATCTGGGTCATTTACTAGACATGTTGAAGATGTAGTCCTACCATGCTTGCAAAAAAAAATTACTACCATACCCCCTAAGTGGGTGAATGAGAAAGTCATAGTGATAAAAGGGTCGTGTGCATACTAATATTGGCAATTGGAAAAAAAAAAAAAATGAGAAGCAAAGTTAGATACATGTATATAAAATTTTAAAATTACACTAAAAATATAAATAAAAATGACGAAAAGTAGGAGAAAGAATAGAAGAGAGGTTTCATGTAGGTAAGTAGTCTTTTTTTTTTAGCACCCATAGAATTTTGGTATGGTATTGGAATCAGTACATTTTTTTTAGAAGATGTTGGATCCATAAAACATATCGTAAAAATGTGTTGTAAATATATTTGAGAAATATATTATAATTGGATATCAACGAGAACATTACAAGGAAGGAAAGGTCCATAAGACATGGAGGACAAAGACAAGTAGCATGTAGCACATAATTATGAAGGGCGTTCATAAATGGAACATGTAGGCAAGGTATTGCATTTTGAAGACATGTATTGATCTTAAAATAGTTAAAAATGTTATAATAACAAAGCATGTAACCATGTTTCTTCTTATTTATTTATTAGTGTAACAAATGTATTATCTTTCATTTTTGCATAATGTTGAAAGGAGAATAAAGATGAAATGCCTCAACTTTCTAATGATTTGACATGTGAAGTCATTGTAAAAGTTAAGCCTTAATAGTCAGTGAACTTTTATTGTGCTTACAGTTGCCTTGGATAGTGTTAAGCCATGGAATTTATGTATGGTCATGGCCCAAGCCACCTTAGCAAAATTTTACACACTTATAGAAGTATCAAATAGAAAATAGCATTAATAATGAAATTGTTACACATCACTGCTACAAGTTCAACTTATTAAGCAAAAATTTTAAGATGAAGATTAATATCTTGATAGATTAAATAAATTAAAATTTTTGAAATACAAAAAAAGGAGTTTAAATCAAAAAGCATTAATATATTTAAAACTCGATAAAAAAAAATAAAAATAAAATAAAAAAGAGAATTAAAAAAAAAACTTATAAAAATACTACAATGTTTTAAATTTCATAGAGTAACTATGGTTCATTTTTTCTCCATTTTTCTACCTCAATTAACTTTTTTAACACCAAAAAGCATTGTCTTTTTCCAAATTGGTAACCAAATCCACTCATGACCAAAGCCCTTATTGGAAACCCTAAAAAATGAGGAAGTTGTTATAGATATTGAATAAAACCGCTTATCAGAAGCACTCTTTTTAGGGTAGCTAAGTTATCACCATCAAAGAAACGAGCTTTCATGTCATTGGTGTTCTCTCTTCAGATACCTCTAAACTTGTCCACCATTATTATACTCAAAGTCTTGCTAAATAACGATGAATTCTAAAATTCATCAAACATGAAAAATAAACTCAATTTTGGCATTTTTTATTTTTTTCGAGAAATTATCTTCTCTCTCAGCGCAAGGTAAAGAGTGAGGGTCAATACAACAATATTCATAGGTAAAGGGTTAGGGTCAATACAACAATATTCATAAGCAAGTAGTCATCAATTCAATATTTCTCATCATGTCACTCACAAATAATAGAAACAAGGTTTGAGACATATGAGATGACCCCAATTGACTTTTTTTAATATTATCAATATTAGTTATAAAATTTCATTTGTTTTAAATTTTAAATTGTTTTTAATTAATTAAAAAATATATATACACACACTTAGTCTAAATAATAGATAAAAGACGCCAAAAAAAACATTTTCTCTATTAGCTAGAGAGAGTTGTGTTATTATTAAAAGATTGTTAGCCTATTTTTATAATAGGCATTCCACAGTTTTAATTTAATTATCAATAATTATTTGGTGAATGGAAGAGACTTAACCTCCATGGTATATGATGGAATATTCATAGTAGTATTCACAAATCAAGGTTAAAATTTATCTCCAAATTAGCTATGCATGTTTAATTAATTTATCTCAAATTAATTAATTGAAAAATTTATCATATCAACACATAACTATAAAGATGTGGTATTTAATAGCCATAATATTGGAGTTAATTACAATTGAAAATTTTCCATTGTAAATGAGTGAACCTCCATAATTAAAAATATTGTTAAATGTTTTTGAACTAATATAATAATTCTCTTTATAAATAATACTAATAATGAATTTAAAATAAAATTATCATTTAATAACTTCATTGATTTTTAATATTTAAAAAAAATGTGAAATATACAATAAAATATGTGTTTGGATGCCTATTAACTTTTATGAATTATTATATTATACCTTAATTATTATCATAAATCAAGTTAATACAAATAATAATATTTACTAAAAATTATTAAAGATTGAAACTAAATATCTTTTATATATAACACTTTTAAAAAATAAATACAAACTCTAAATCACTATATCAAAAATATAATAAATAAAAATATCAATAATTACAAATTCTAAAACACTTCAAGGAAATGAGAAAAGGGAATCTATTTATGAATAATATATTATTGTTGTTATAAATTAATTAAATAAATTAGTGTATTAAATAAATTGTGGAATATATATATTTATTAATAATATAATTTAAATTATTATATATAATAATAATAATTAAATAATTTTATAATAATAATAATTATCAGGAACGCTGGAAGGGAAGGGGTCATCATAAGTTTTGATGAACAAATGATTTTGCAATATGCTTGGGGGCTTTGAAAAGCCATGAACATAACTACGTAACGTTCAGCGAGTGAACTGAAGGGGGCCCGTATACTAAAAGCATTATATATATTTTGTGATCCCCTCCTACTGAAAAATAAACGCTGGGATAAACAGTGAATCCCAGCACGCTAAGTTTCTTGCCATTTGAAAAAGGTTTGAGCTAGCCTTAGATCTAGAAAGATCATTGTTTTGGGGCATTCTCTATTTGTTATAAGGCAATTTACTAAAGCAAAGAGATCTATTAACTCCTCCTCTCCCTTGATTCTTAGGATACATGCCACATTGACAAAATTTGGCAAAGTCAAATTTTTCCATATTCTTAGAAATTTGAATGAAATGGCACAAAGAGGACCCTCATTGTCCCAAGGGATCCTTGAAATCAATGCAAAATCATATTTATACCTAGTTCCATAAATGAAGAGTAATCATTGTATCTTGAGGAATGTGGGGAGGCGATCTAAGGACACATCTTCCCAAGCTTCAAATATCAATGCACTGGTGGAAGGCTCTCGAAGGCAGGGTCGCGTCCGAGCCTTTAATCAGCGTAAGTCCAAGTGGCAGAGTAAGGTGAATATGTGGCTCATGTCGCTCACTATCAACTATCATTTTGTATTAAATATTTTTGAAACAAAAGTAATGCTCCCTCCTCTTGTCGTGGTGAATCCTTCATATCAAAGCAAGGTGGTTTCATCTCTAATGTCTCGCATGAGCATAGGGTCACTTCACCTCTACCCTGTTGTGATTTTCATTGTAATGGGAGATCTTTGGCCTCTGCAGGTCTCATGTTTCAATTGCAAGTATAATTATATATGGCTCTATGGATTTCGTTGGCACTCCTATCTGCAATTTCAAGCATATGTTGCACAGATTAGGAAAACGATTGTTATTATAGTGGTGTCCCAGTTCTCTTTGTCCTCAGGGCTTTTTGGGCTACCAAGTATTTTATTGTTCTCTTCGCAAAGAGTTTCATGGCTAGTCTGAATAAAGATGATGGACTCCATGAGATCATCAAGGCCTCAGAGTTGATAGACAAGCTTATAGACTCCACGCAAGCCTTGGTCTCCACCATCAATAAATTGGAGGACTTAATAGAGCGCCAATAGTGCTCTTTCTAGTCCATTGTGGAGGACAAAATTCTAAAGCATAACACTTCCATGGAATCGTCATTGGTCAGGATAAATGATAAGGTCCAACGGCACACTAAGCAAGTGGCGGTCTTGGAGACTTCTAATGCGCGAAACGTCGCTGAGGGTAGCGTTGTTGGTGCTCATGTTAGGCACATAGTTATCATAATTGGACTGGGCATTGAACCGATAGACACCCCAGAGTAGGAACCGTCATAACCGTACATAAACCTGTAAAAAAACCAGTGAACCAAAAACACATAAAATATTCAAATTCTAAAGAAAAACATATATATACATGCACATCCATATGAATCCAAACCATTTATACACAAATAAGCAAAAGTTTTATATAGCATGTAAAGGTGCATGTATCCAAAATAGCACAGAGTGCAATCTATCTCTAAACCAAAAATACTTCAACAAACAAGCTTCGCATGGCCTCTAACATACAAACAAAACTATGATACAACAAATACTTACATATCATCAAAATCATTACTTGTATTGGGATTTTCATCATCAATGTCATTCTCTAAGCATTAAAATAAGATAGAAAAATCATAGCATGTCAAATCAAGATTTTGTTTGAGTGATGGGTATTTTTTTAGTAGGATCATTATAGAGGAGTTCAACAACCAATGCCACTAACATCAAGGTACATAGAGGGTTTGGTGCTCTTGATTAAATACTAGTTCCATACCCTCGTACATGAAAAAATCCAATGTAGTGTTGCAATCCCCCCAATCCTTAAATCCTAGAAAACTATTAACATTGTTGGATTTCAAGATTGATTTAAAATTCTAGTTTTTCCATATGAAATCAATTGAAGTCAAAACCACTCTCAAACATCCCGAGTCATTACATGGTAATGTTAAATTTAAGTAAAAAGATGAAAATGAGATATAAAAAAGAATGTCACTTTTACTTTAAGAATTTAACATTACCATAAAATGCATAGCAATAGTAGGGCCATGTGCTTGAATATTAGGCACCTATTATCAACTTGTGTTCAACTACAACAAACATTAAAAGAAAAAGAAAAACAAAACAGACCCCACATCTCATGTTCTACGTGACTTTACCATACAAAACCAGACAAAAATGGTTCAAGTTACCAGTGCAATCTGGTTTTTGCCTCAAAACAGTCAGACCAATATGAATTGATCTATCTAGTTTAATCCTTATAACACTAGATGGGCGTAGAAGGGGGCATAGAGCTCGTGGCATGGAGGACTTCAAACGTGGCCGGAGTTGACAATTCATCCTCGTCCTGAATTCAATTTGTATAACATGTATATCAATCTATTTTTTGTAATGTAAACCCCAGTGATGATAGCATGTAAGCTCTGTTTTTTGATAGCCTCTTTTTGTAGAATATATGGACATCTTTTGTTGGAGTATTGCATGTAATGGTGACAGTAAACATTTAGTTTACTTGTTCAAAAAATTTCCTTTTGTTGATGACTCTAGATGTAAAAAATTGGATGCAAAGGTACTAGCTCTAAAACCATATTTTTATTAATATAAAATTACTATCCATTTTGTTTAAATAATAATAAAAATTGTCATCTAATTTTAACATCTAGGTTAAGCCATCACTAAGTTGGTATATGAAATGTACTTGTTTAAAACAAGAGATCCCTTGTACACAACAATTTGACTACTAAAATATATAATGTACAACTTCCAAAAAAGACTTTTGGGTCTAATATTTGCAAGTGGACTAATTTTCTATGTTTTCAAAAAAAAATCGCCGAATTTCCATTTTTTCTAAAAAACTATTTGCTGAAATTTTATAGTATAAAATTATTTTATTGTAAAAATCGCCAAAATTTTATAAAGATAAATTAAATTATTAAAAACTTCAAGTTTTACAAAAATATGGTCAAACATTTTATAGTTTTCATATTAAGGCATAGTAATATTCGCCAAAGTTTCTAAACTTTAAGATAAATTTCCATCTTTAAAATTTTTCGTAACATACTCATATAATTGTTGATAAATTCAAAAATCATAAAACATAAATAAAGTCTATTTCCTATCCCATGTAAAAATACAAAATTTATATATTTTAAAATTATTTTATTATTTAAAGATGTTGTCACCAAAATTAAAGTTTTATAAAACTCAGTGAAACCTGGACACTCATTAGAACACAAGTTTATTCCCACTGTTACAAGTGAATCCACACCTTAAATGCCTCTCCATAAGATTTGAACCTGTCAGTCCATATGACCAACTCCTATAAAAACCACCCTATACTTTAATTTAATATTTATCTTAATGAAAAAAAAATCATTAATAAATCAAACCTTCATTATATTTAATTTTTCTTATTTACCATCTTTCAAGTCTTAAAAATCAAATTAATTGCTTCCTCACATCTATTTGTGCTATGGCCCATGGGATAGTTAATCAGTATGTTATTTAGTATCATGCAAACCATAAAGATTCAAGGTTCAAATCCCCGCACAAATCAAGCCAGCAAAAAAATATTTATTTATGCTATATTTCGTTAAAATACCCAAACTTTTATCTCCATAAATCCATCTCCATCCCAAAAGAAGTTAAAAGTTAGCCAAACTTTTATCAAGCATAAATCCATCTCCATCCCAAAAGAAGTTGAAAAACACTTTCAATGTGAATTTCAATTTTTTCATGTTATATTTATCCCAAAAGCAGTTGAAAAACACTTTCAATGTGAATTACAATTTTTTTTAGGTTATATTTATGCCAAAAGCAGTTGAAAAACACAATGTGAATTTCAATTTTTTCACGTTATATTTAATATGAACTCATTTTGATGGGATACAAGCATATATCCATTTCAACCATTTCCATCTTAAAAATGGTTGAAAACACTTTCAATGTGATTTTCTATGTTTTTCCGTGTTAACTCATTTTGATATATACAAACATGTAACGATCCCACCATGGAACTTTTAAAAACACTTTCAACATGATTTTTTATGTTTTTTCATATTTTATTGATATCAACGCATTTTGATAGATACAAACATATATCCATCTCATACTGTTAAAATTGGCAACTAGGGCCAAACTCCATGTGGATCACCTTATTTAGGTTTTTTATATTTTTCTTAGATTCCTCTCATCGAGAGGTGTAGGATTGATCTAAAGATCATCTGATCCCGATAAGTATTTATGGAGATATGAATTTATTTTGATTATGGACAAATTGTCAAGGTCGGCCAGCAAACTTATGTAGGCTCAGAAACCCAACAATGATGTCTATTCAACTGCAATGTTTGCATATAATTACAAGGAGCGTTCCCCTCATTCGGACAATTCAATTCACTCATCTTCTCTCTCTCCCCTACGCATAAAAGGAGCCTCTATCTCTCTCATGTATGGCTGAAAAGAAGACGTCCTAGGGCAAGGAAGATGAAGAAAGAAAGACGCTAAGGCAATAGGTCATCTCTTTGACCAGCGTTGACCAAGCGTTGACCTTCCAGAAGTGTAGATTGGGTGTGGCTGCCTTTCCTAGGCAGGCCGCAATTTTTGGCACAAAAATCAAGGTGATCTGACCTCTAGTTTGACCAGTGTTCACTGCCCTAGTTTCGGGTTGCAAGTTGACTTCAAAAATCTACAAATTGACTGAACGTTTGGGGTTGTTTAAGGGTTGTTTCTTCAAGCTATTCGAGGACAAGTTGACCAGAAATTGACCAAGTATTTTATAAGTCAATTTCAGCTAGTTTGACCAAGTTTGACTTTGTCGATCTAGGGTTTGTTGCTGTTGATATAAAATTACAAAATTCAAATTTTGTACTATTTCTCTCTACTAAACTATTGAAGATAAAAGAAGATTTGATCAAAGAGTTTCCCCGCAATGGGGTTTGTCCTTGGCTAGCCGCCACATCTTGTGTCTCTTGTCTTGGCTTGTTTTTTGTCAATCATTTAATGTTCTATTTGCACTTTACTTAATGTATATGCGATTGTTAATCTGTGGCTAATAAGAAAGAATAAATAAATAAAAAGTAAACTGCTCTAAGCATAAAACATACCATAATTTAACATGGTATTAGTGCTGAGGTGAAGAAAAAGCCCAAGCAAGAGCAATCACCGAAGAGAAGGTTGGCAAGGCTATCTTAAAAAGAAATCATGGGGTCCTCAACACACTTCCCTGCTGAAAACAAACTCCGTGAAAAGTTTGACTATAACGAATGGAAGATGTCTCTTGATCTAACATTAGAAGAGCGGGAAGTGTTGGAACATGTGAGAGGCGGGATTGTTGAGCCACCATCAAATGTATTTGCTGCTGCTAAGAACAAATGGACCAAGGGATAAGTCAAAGCAAGGAAGATCATCCAGGACTTTATCGACAAACGCTTGGTGGCCTATGTTTCCAAGCTGAACACCTCCAAGGAAATCTTGATAGACTGGTGAGTTTATTTACAGTTAATGATGCAAATCAAGTCTTGTTTCTTATAAATAAGCTGAAGGAAATTAAGAAGGGAAAAGATGAGAGTATGCAAACATGTTTCTTACGGATCACCGAGATCAAAAACGATCTCCTATCTATTGGGAAGCAATTCCTGATAGGGAAATGACACTCACAACTCTTGGAGGACTGCCATCTGAATGGTATATATTCAAGACTACTCTTCTCAACAATAACGTAATTCCTAAATTTGGGGAGTTAATGGTCAAATGCATTCAAGAAAAAATGAGGATGGAAAAGCGAAAAATGCCCATACTTAAAGGTCATCCTCTGCCTTTTCTTCTCATAATAAAAAAGAAACAATTCTGAGGCTAAATTCAAAGGAAACGCTTGACCAAAGGGTGGAAGAAAAGGACGATGTTACAATTGCAATAAAACAAGTCACTATGCAAAGGAGTGCCCTGATAAAAGGGACTCACACCAAGACGATAATCAAAATCCCTCTCAAAGCAATCAAAGGGATGGCAAGTCAAATGGTAGAGGTAAAAGAAGTGTCAAAAATCAAGGAAGAGGACAACCATTCAAGAAGGCAAGAAATTCCAGGTATGAATCTAAACATTGTTAACAATAAGCAAGATGAATATTATCTACTAACAACTCTATCTACCACTGCTCCCCCCGACTCACTGGGAAATTGGTTTATTGATAGCGGTGCCTCAAGGCACTTCACTGGTTACAAAGAAGCTCTCTATACTCTGATAGAGGAGGAAACCAACTTGGAAATTGTTCTTGGAGATAATTCAAAATATCCCGTGAAAGGCATAGGAAATGTCACTCTTCAATTGAATCAAGGTAATACCATCCACTTACAAGATGTATTATATGTACCTGATCTCAAAAAGAACCTGGTATCCATTTCGGCAATGGAAGACAAAGGCTACAAGGTGGCCTTCCGCGATGGCAAGGTGCGTGTATGGAAAAAGAACTTTAAAGATGTTTTTACTCTTGGTTTTCGAGTTGATTCATTGTATCAGGTCGGTGGAATTCCATTGGGTGTCATGTCTTGCGACACATTTCTTTAGTCCAAACTATGGCATTGGAGGCTTGCTCACCTTCATTATAAAGCTCTACCCGATTTAAGAAAAATGGTGACCGAGATGCCCGAGTTCAGATTAGAGCAAGAAGGTGTATGTCCAAGATGTACCAAAGGGAAACTCAAAAGGGGGCCATTCCCCTCAAGCCAAAGCAAGACCTCCGGTATGATGCCTATGAACTCCTTGGGAGAATATTTATATTACCTCACTTTTATAGATGATTATTCTCGCAAGACTTGGATATACTTCTTGAAAAAGAAGGATGAAGTATTCTCCTGATTTCGACACTTCAGGAGCCTTGATCGAGAATCAAACTGAAAAGAAGATCAAGATCTTAAGGACTGATAATGGCACTGAATATGAATCCAATGAGTTTCATGACTTTTGCAAAGAGGTTGGCATTAAAAGGGATACTCTTGAACAGAATGGTGTGGCGGAAAGGAAGAATCGTACAATTATGGAAGTCGTCCGTGCTATGCTCCATGATCAAAGACTTCTGAAATTTCTATGGGCCGAAACTGCAAATACCGTCGTATATGTACAAAACCGATGCCCTCATCAAGCACTGGGTTCCAAGACTCCCGAAGAAATGTTCAATGGAAAGAAACCTAACGTATCTCATTTTAGAATTTTTGGAAACCCTATATATTTTCATGTGCCTACAGAAAAAATGAATAAAATGGGTGCATCTGGAAAGAAAAGAATCTTCGTGGGCTATAGCGAAAATACTAAGGGCTATAGAATCTATGTAGTTAGTCAGAGGGAAGTTGAGATTAGTCATGATGTCACCTTTGACGAAGAGATGGTTATTAGCAAGGTAGACAATCTTCCTACTTTAAGGGGATCTAAAGACGCTGACACTAGGGAACCGAAGGAAAAAGAAGATGAGACGATGCCTGATGTGGAAGAACCTTTGGATCCTATTGATCCTCTCCACAAGAGCCTTCCTCTTTTAGGAAGAGGCCTTCATGGCTTAGGGGGACACTTCATGATGCTGAAGGACACATTGCACCCCGAGGAACCTTCCGCGAAAGTAAGAAGTCGAACAGGTATCAGGGATACCTGACCATCATGAGCATGATCATCCAAAATGAGCCTTCGTCATTCACAGATGTCGTCAAGCATCAAGTATGAAAGGATGCTATGATCGAGGAATATGAGTCCAATATGAAAAACAATGTTTGGGATGTGGTCCCCAGACCCCAGGACAAAGCAGTTGTCCCTTCAAAATGGCTTTACAAGATAAAGCATGCCATTGATGGAAGTACGGAAAAGTATAAGGCTCGTTTTGTCGCTCATGGCTTCTCCCAGAAGGAAGGTATAGACTATGATGAGATATTTGCACCTGCTACCCGATATATCACCATTCGCTTGATCATAGCCCTTGGTGCTTTGCAAGGATGGAACCTACATCAGATGGATGTCAAGATTGCATTTTTACATGGTTCGATCAAAGAGGAGGTCTATGTGGAGCAACCCGAAGGATTTGAGATTTATGGTCAAGAATCTCATGTGTGCAAGTTGAAGAAGCCCCTCTATGGGCTAAAGCAAGCACCCCAAGCATGGTATGAGAGGAACGATAGCTACTTGATGAAGCAGGGATTCACTAGGGTGAAGTCGACCCTAACCTTCACTCTAAGGTTATAGATGACAAGCCTCTCATACTGGTGCTATATGTTGACGACCTCTTTCTAACAAGTACAGACCCTCTCATTCACGAATGTAAGAGGGCGCTGGCTTTTGACTTCGAGATGAAAGACCTAGGACTATTTCCTAGGACTGTAAGAATGGCAGAAACCAGGGGAGATTTTCCTTTCTCAAGAAAAATATGTGGTGAAGAAAATGGAGAGATTCAGCGTGTTGGACTGCAAGCCCATAACTACCCTGATGGAGCTTGACTTCAGAAGTTAAGCGGTAGCGCTGCCGGAGCTATTTTACAAAATACTACTGAGTATCGTCAACTTGTCGGAGCATTAATGTTCTTGGTGAAATCCCGTCCAGATATATGCTTTGCAGTCAACACATTGAGTCAACATATGGTTGAGCCTCACCACTCACATTGGATTGGTGCCAAGAATCTATTGAGATATCTTCGTGGCACAATCACTCATGGGTTGAGATACACTGCCGGAGATGTTAGACTACTTGGGTATACTGATGGAGGCAGTGTGGTGGACAGAAAGAGCACTTCTGGGTGTTGTTTCTCTTTGGGATCTGCCTCGATATCCTAGATGAGCAGTGAGCAAAAGTCGGTGGCTTTGAGCACCACTGAGGCAGAGCACATTGCTGCTAGCATGGCCTCCTATGAGGCAATCTGGATACCATTGTGGTTCTGTGTGACAACCAGAGCGGAATCTGTTTATCAGAGAATCTAGTGTTTTATGATCGCTCCAAGCATATCGATATCAGGTACCACTATATTCGAGCTATGGTGCAGCGAGGAGCAATAAGGCTCCAGCATATTGGTACAGATGAACAGGTCGTCGACATTTTGACAAAGCCCCTAGGAAAGGTTAAATTCCTGACTTTCCGAGAATGACTTTGTGTCGTTCATAGACCCTCTTATGAGGGTTGAGTATGATGTATTAAGCTCTGGGAGCTCCAAGGGGGGCGGGGTACTTCTTGAGCGACATGTAACCACAAGGAGACTCACCATCCCCTAGTAGTGCAGTATGTACACAGTAAAGGTTCAACCTTCCCTTCTGACACCCCATGGTGACTGTGGAACCGGATGATTAGTTCTCCTGTGGGCCAAGAAGATTCGTTCTCCGTGGCGACTATGGAGCAAGATAATTAGTTCTCCTGTAGGCCGGGATGATTAGTTCTTCGTGGCATCCACTGGACAGGATGATTCGTTCTCCTATGGACAAGATGATTAGTTCTCTTGTCGAGGCATCCTACCCATGCAATCTGGGACTAATGGGAAGTACCTCTCAATGATCAATGAGCAGGGAAATGAGGATAGGGACCATAGTAGTACTATCACTAGACGCATCGTTGTATCAACTGTACTACCTATGCTAGGATGACCTCCATTGATCTGAGATCAGTGAGAGTGGTTCACACTTTGAGACCGACTTCGAATCATTTCTTCTTCTTCATAGTTCCAGCAGAGCAGAGTGGGGTCAAGCTGTACAGGCAGTGCATTTGATAGATGGATAGCAGCGATGGTCTAACGAATTGCAAATGAAATTTTCCCTAGTTGAAAGGGAGTTTAAAATTGGCAACTAAAGCCAAACTCCATGTGGATCACCTTATTTATGGCTTCTGATATTTTTCATAGATTCCTCTCATCGAGAGGTGTAGGATTGATCTAAAGATCATCCGATTTCGATAAGTATTTATGGAGATATGAGTTTATTTTGATTATGGACAAATTGTCAAGGTCGACCAACAAACTTATGTAGGCTCAGAAGCCCAACAATCATGTCTATTCAACCTCACCGTTTGCATATAAATACAAGGAGCATTCTGATTTAGACAATTCAATTCACTCATCTTCTCTCTCTCTCTCTCTCCTACGCATAAAAGGAGCCACTCTCTCACGTGTGGCTGAAAGAAAGACATCCTAGGGCAAGGAAAACGCAAAAAGAAAGACGCTAGGGCAACAGGTCATCTCTTTGACCAGTGTTGACCTCCCAAAAGTGCGAATTGGGTGTGGTTGCCTCTCCTAGGCATGCCACAATTTTTGACACAAAAATCGAGTTGACCTGACCTCTGGTTGGATTGGTGTTGACTGCCCTAGTTTAGGGGTGCAAGTTGATTTCAAAAATCTGCAAATTGACTAAACTTTTGGGGCTATTCAAGGGTTGTTTCTTCAAGTTGTTCGAAGACAAGTTGACCGAAAATTGACCAAGTATTTTAGAGGTCAATTTCAGCTAATTTGACCAAGTTTGACTTTGTTGATCTAGGGTTTGCTGCTGCTGATATAAAATTACAGAATTCAGATTTTGCACTATTCCTCTCTGCTGAACTATTGAAGATAAAGGAAGACTTGATCAAACAACGGGTTTCCCCGCATAAGGGTTTGTCCCTGGCTAGCCGCCACATCTTGTGTCTCTTGTCTTGGCTTGTTTTATGTTGATCATTTAATGTTCTATTTGCACTTTACTTAATATATATGTGATTGCTAATATGTGGCTAATAAGAAGAAGAATAAGTAAACTGCTTTAAGCATAGAACATACCATAATTTAAATACAGTTTTTAAGAAAATTTTCGATGTGATTTTCTGTCTTTTTAAGAAAAATTTCAATGTGATTTTCTATGTTTTTCATATTATATTAGCATGAACTCATTTTGATAAATGGAAACGTATATCTATCCCAACCTTAGGTTTTTTTGTTTCTATTAATATGAACGCTTTGATAAATACAAAGCTAGATCCATCATAACCCTAGACACAGTGAAACAATTTTAACTGACTGCTCTATGCAAAGTGATCTTATCTTATACAATTCTTTGTGTTGTATTTGACACAGCCGATCTCAACCCAAATGCTATAAAATCACTTTACACTCAAACCTTTATCATTCAGTTTCCTTTCAAGTAAATCAGGCATGGCATCCATTGGTTCCTTCACGTTTATTTTCGTTGTGTTATATTAGCATAGACCCATACCACATATTTTGATCTAGGTGGTAAGCATAATCCACTTCAACCTGAAATGCTTCAAGTGCACTCTACTTCATTTCATTACAATTACAAGGAACATGAAACGCTAAAAACGAACACAACCTCCACTAAGAAACAATAATTGAATCATAACAATCACAAAATCTGTAAGCAAAATAAATCATGCGAGTAGAGCACACAAAATCGCTTGTTATTGAGAATGATACCATAATATTTCTGCAGCAAACACGAGAACATTCCGCGGAGAGCCCTTGCTATGAAACACACGTGGGGAAAAGAAAATGTGGATTCTTCAATTTCCACTTTCAAACCACCAAACGCAGTGATTCATAAAACGGGTAACTTATGCTCCACCACTTTGGGGTAATGAGAATTTCCATTAGCCACAAGCATGGAGTAATTAAACGCACAATTATTGACATAACATTGATATACGATATATCACAACATATCATTGAAACATAATGTACTGCACAACAAAAAAAAAGTGTGGCCACCAAGACTGAATTATATATCAAAGCACGCACTTAAAAAAAATGCACTTCATAACATTGAAGTGTGAATTAAATTATTAACAACATTGACCTATGCCCCCAAGAATGACGTTAGCATGATTTCAAAACAATACTTGGTAGCACAATATGCTATAAGAAATCACAACAACTCAATAATGCATAAAAATATGCATCAGAACTCCAAAAAATAGCTGGGTGAAGTTTTAAAAGTGTCAACGATAATTGAAAATCGAATATATTGTATTAGATCCATCGCATCTCTACAAAATTGACTAAAACCAACAGTGAAGCAAAACATATATAAAGAGTGCTGTAATTCTGTACCGGCCTAAGTTGTCACTCTCAATTTAAGATATCACATCTTACTTGAAAACAAAGTCTCACCTTGTCAAAATAGAAGGAATTTATAGTAAAACTTCCTTCTCAACATCTTCAAGGATGAGGGCCTTAGTAGGCTTAGCCAGTAAATCAGTGTATTCCTGGAAAGGAGATTTTGAGAACCGGGTCTCCTTCCACAGGTCAGGTGTCAAAAATCCGTAAGTCTTTAAGAGACACTCAAAGGTTGCCTGCAAAGGAATAATAAAATCAACATAGCAATCCATATTCTAATAAACATAATATTACACTATACAGTACATTTAAGAGCAGGTCTATATTTTATAGTCATGTAATAAACAGCATATATACTAACGTGTAATACTGTTTATTACATGTTAATACTGTAATAAACAACTCTATATTCACGTGAAATACTGTAAGTCGTATTTCATTAAAGAGTGGATCTATAATTTATTGCGCACTTCATTATTCAACTAGATATATCTGTTTCCCCAAATCGCTTATGAATCAGCAAGGCATGTTGTAAATTACATTTACTTGAAAAAAAAAATTGGTTTCAAGGCCTAAACGCAAACTTAAATAAATTTTGAGGGATGAGTGAATTCATTGAAAACTGTGATCCAATAAGCCTCCACCAGTATGAGATAGAGCCTGCCTATCTCTTCATTGCATGCACAGTTGAGCCAATGAGCTAGATAAGATTTTACCATTTTGTCTTTCCTAGTAGGATAGGATTGATTTTCATAAGTGTTATTTGGAGCATGGCCCCTGTGACTGAAACTATAATGCAGAGCTTTCAGAAGCAACCAATGAAGGCCTACTGACAACAGTAAGAACACAGATGCCTAATAAGTATGGAATTAGATTTATGCCCTGAGCCTCACCGGCTCAAAACCAAAATCCTCTTCAAAACATACACCTACATGCATAAAAGTTGTCACTTGTCTTGACCCCTATAAATGTCTGATAATGTATTAATGTTACAAGCCACAGGTTAGCAAACACTCGAAATCAATTAAATTAAGCAACTTGCCCCATAAGTGTGCCTAAAGTTCGAAACCCTGTGAAATTAATGGTACTTGTGAATGTTGATTCTCATTAGAGTTAGTAAATTTAAAATGATCCTCCTTTGATGAAAACCTTCTAGAACTGTAACTCAGACATGGTGGCAGACTATTCCATTAGTGAACACTTCCAATCATCAAATTAAGCCAATTGACAATGGCATCTGCCTAAACCCTTGGAAAATTTAAGGTTCTTGTGAATGTTGAATCCCAGCTAAATTGCCAAAAAATCTACTTAGGAAAAAAAATTAGACCTGGAACTCTGCCAAAGTTGTCAGACTATCCCATCAGCCTGAATTGTTTTTTTAGTGCCATACTTATACAAGATATCTAGTTGATTATTTTATGAACTGGTTGATCACCCATCGGTTTCTATACAAAGCAAGCTATATGGGTATTGGCTTTATACTGAAGATAAGCTACAATAAAGCCTCAATCGAAATGTGATAATTGAAAGTACCTTAGAAGGACAAAATTCTAACCAATATTAAAGCACAGAACTCAATATGAAATATAGGGCTGTAATATGTGATGAAATTATGCTATTAGAAGGTCCTGAAGCCAAGGAAGCATGTGTTGAGGGAAGCCATGGGTCTTTAATGGATCTTCTTTTATAGAACAGTCTTGACTGGTGCAGGTTGAGCGCATATTTTACATGCATGTTATCAAAAGCTATTACAGGAATGCCTGTTGTGTAGGCTGGAAGGTAGACAAATACTTGTGATGGGGAGGATAGCCCCCATCATTCTTTGAAATAGAAATTGAAGATCTATTATTTGCTATTACTTATACCTGTGATGTTTTTTATGCTATTGTTTATTGAAAGAGTGATATTTAGAAATTAACAGAGCCCATAGCTAGAACAACTGGTACTGAAATCTTACTTATTCTAATATCCACTTAACAAGTTACGGATCCACCACAATTGCTACGAAGGAAGGTTGAGCCAGGGCTTCATTCCATTTGAAAATGGAGGGAGATGTTCCTCAGGTCCAGACTCCAATGTAAGCATTCAAGGGCAGAGCAGTTTAGTATCAGCCTTTCTGGTGGTTCATTAGCGGGTATGTCAATGGATGTTAGAGGAGGCATCCAAGGCTTTTTATCTGCTGGTTAAGGGTTTAGTGTTGGGGTTTGCAATCATGGCAAACATTCTGGCAACAATTGAAGAGAATGGGGCCTGTCAAACGGAGATATGATATCACAGCTACCTCATATGTAAAGCCCCTGGAGGTACTAAATCACTGGAGGGATGACCTTGGTTTCTCTTACATGAGTCAAAAGAACAATGAGAGACACAGATAGGTTGTCTCAGCACCAAAAAATGAGAGTCCTCGACAAAAGGACCTGCAGGTCACAGTGGCACTGGTGGTGCATGATCAGGAGGTAACCACTGTTTTGTCTCATCTTCAGCGCTTGAACCATGAAGAGTTTTCACATCTCCTGTCAGAGGTGATGGATTCAGGTCCAAAAGAAAATACTGGGAAGGTGAAGAGTTATCTTTAAAGCTGGTGTTAAGATACATGTGGAGGAGTTTCCCTTCATTCTGAAGAAATACTAGTTATGCAAAAGAAGAGGCAGCCAAAGCATGTCAAAATGAAGCTGATCATGGGTCAAGACTCAAGATGTGGTGACAGATCAGGTCCAGCTCCATCAGACAACAGCTCTGGCCAAAAAATTTCCATGGTAGATTACTTTCTGAAAAAATTATGAGCATCAGGCTTGGGAGGGGATATAGAAACAACAGCTGGTATATGCTCCTATTTTCCATTTTGCTAGTTAGCAGTTGGAATACTTTTATTTTCAGTCAGCCATAATACTATAGAAGGGGAATGGTGCTAGGATAGCTACACTTTGTCCCTTGAGAATTGGAGTCGCTCCACTGTTTGATCCCATACAAGAAAAGGCTGACATCCAGTCTAAATGGGCCAAACATCATTCTGCTCCGCCGGAACTGTGGTCAGAGAGGGCTTTACCATTGATAGACAATAAGTTAGGAAGGATGCTGCATATAGACTGAAAAAAACTCACTCTCTGAATAGGACCTCTGTGGAAAAGATGTGTGGAGATGAATCTGGGGGATGGGTTGCTAGATGGTATTGATATACAAGTGAGAAATAAATCTTGCGATCATGAGAATGATAACGTAAAGTTCCCTTTCTGGTGCTCCATTTGTCATATGTATGTACTATTGACATCTCAGAAGAACACACCCCATTGTGTGGAAGATCAAATGGAAGCTAAGGATCAATCAAACATTCAGTTTGAGGGTGTTAAAGGAAAGATGGACAGAAAGCCATCCTCAAAAGGTGAGTTAATCTCCCAGGAACCCTCTTCCTGTGTTTTTGATCAGATTTTACAAGAAATAGCTAGTCCCCAAAATTAGTTGTTAGAGAGATAGAGTCGAAGGAGAGAAGGGAAAGGAGTACAAGAAGGGACATCCTCCTCTGTCAAGAATAAATTTCTAATTTTTCTTTTTTGGATGCGATCAAAATAAACGAACCTTATAGAAGAAGAGAGCATCTCAGGATGCCCCTCCTCTAGTGGGCTTATACCCTATAAAAGAGTTGAAGGATGTAAATGATGTAGATAATTTTATAGGAGGCCAAAATATCCCTCTTAAAGTGTTGGCAAAGAAGAAGGGTTTTAAGGCAAATCCCAGGAGAATCTACCTCTCATTTGAAGTTGGAGTGACGGTGAAAAAGTCAATTCCCACAAAGAAAGAAATGGAATCCACTAATTGCCTTAGTTCTATGTACTCTTCTAATGACGAATTTGTTGTTGCTTTAAATAAGAAATATCACCTAAGATTGACCAAGAAGAAGAAGATAGCAATAAAAAAAGAGGGAGTGGTGAGTGGTATTGGCATGAATCATAGTTGAAGCTACAGGGAACCTAATAGGATATCCTATCTTTCTGATGCAATGAAACAAGCTGACAAAGAGGTGACATCCGGTAAACAAATGACAATTCAAAGGGCCTTTAAAACAGGCAAAACCCAATAAAATGTTACAAAATGATTGTTTTCCCTTAATAATACAAGGGAATTGGAGAGTGCCCTCAAAAGGAATTCTTAAAGAGGTTAGTTGCAGCTAAAAATCCAGAGATGTTGATTCAAGAATCAATCGTGGAGAACAATAGGTTAAAAGCTTTTTATTGTACATCCTAACTTGGAGGAATTCTAAAGCTCTAAATTCTGTAAGGAAATCTGGGGGTATACTAGAATCTGAGTTGTAGAAGTGAAGATATGGGCTTGTGGGATAAAGGACAAGTCGGCCTTCGCTTGTAGAGGTGCCCTTTAGGGCTAGACGTTGCCACATGAGACTTATATAAAAGGACATGAATTAGTCCTCATTTGAGCACATTCAAGGAGCATTTCACATCAAGATACCTCTGTGATTTGGGGTGGATCTGAGGCAAGGAAATTTGTAGCAGGAAGTCGAGTTGGGAGAAGGTTTATCTATGTGTTTGAGTGTAATCTCTTGGCGGATTGCGCCGCAGCTCTAAGGCAACCAGCGAGGAGGTTGAGGGGAGATTCCTGGGCAAATCTGAGGTGGATTACCCTGCAGACCATAACTCAAATTTGAGGTTAGTTCTAGGTTTTTTTGTGCATGATTTTGTGTCATATTACATATACCTTTGTTCACATGGGCCGCAAAGAGGACTGCTACAACAGCTTGTTTGGAGGACTGTTAGGAGGGGCTGAGAGGGCTACAAAGGCTCCTCTCTCTAGGTCGCAATCATCTCTAGGAGCAACGAGGGAAAACAGGGATATTCTCCATGTGTGTTGGTGAGTTGATTTACAGTGTTGATGTGGACAGAATGCTTGGAGTCTGATCTGAGTGTTGTAGGAAGCCTTGTGGAGGTGCCTAAGGCCTACAACATCACCTTGGATACATAGGAATCTACAGCTGAAATAAGTGGCCTGTATGGAGAAGATTGGGGCACTAGTGTACGTTTGTTGATGTGCCCTAACCAGACTAGTACATGCACAAATCCCAAGGAATGAGGCAACAGAGTGAGTTGTAGATATATTCTTGTTGATGGTTAGATGCTAGTGGATGAGGAGGCCCTCGTTAGAACAATTGGTATTAGACATCTTGTGGTTAGTGGAGGGCAACAAGTACGTGTCCAAAGTAGCCCTAGAACAGTTGACAGGAAGGACTTTGGACAGTTGTGAGTTGGGTGAAGTTTTGGGAACCTAAGTGGCTCTTTGATGGACTAAGGAGGCTACTAGAGGAGGCAAATTGGTGCTCAAGGTTTGGCTAGCTAGAGAAACAGATTGTTGGAGCCTGTGTTCATCATTGGAGAAGCGACATTTGATGGTGATAGGTGGCAACCCTCCTGCGCTATGTTAGTCTTCATTAGAGCAGCACAAGGAGACTATAGTGGGCTGAAGTCCCTGAGTAGCTGAGAAGCAACAATGGGCAGATGAGAATTGTTCACACCTGTGTTCATCATTGGAGAAGCGACACTTGATGTTGATAGTTGGCAGCCCTCCTGCCCTATGTTAGTCTTCATAAAAGCAGCGCAGGAAGACTATAATGGGTTGAAGTCCCTTAGTAGTTGAGGAGCAGCAGTGGGCAGATGAGAGTTGTTCACAAATGGCGTTGTGAACAACTCGACAAGAGTCTCGATGTGTCAATGTGTTGATGGAAGAATAGTCAATGTGAGAGCAGATTGGTGAGCTGAGGTTAAGTGGTCATCAGATGGACTTGGATCATTGATAGATGTAGTAATACAGATCAAGAGTCGAAGGATCCCGCAGGTACAAGATACAACCAAGAGCAGTTGTGATTGCATGCTACATCAGCCAGATGGTGAGTATATCTTGTTGAGGGTAGATTGATTGTTGATTAGCTGACACCAAGCCCTAGTTTTGTATCTTTGTATCATTGGATGTATGAGGGCCATTATCCTTGGTACAGGAGCCCTAGACTATTGTATTATATCAATTGGATTAATATAACGAAGATTGGGTTATTGTAGAAAATTATGTAAAAAGTTGTGTATATTTTGTGAACTAGTAGATTTCCTGTTGTATTTTGTTCCTGTTGTATTTTGTTCCGTTGTGCAAAGCAGCTTCGTTGTGATTCTTGGTTTGGTAGCGTCAGTGATTTAAGATTCTATCCTAGACATTAGGATCATGGAAAAACAACACTCTACTAGCTGTAGAAATTTTATTAACAAAAATCCGAACCTATAGAGTTCGTTGTGATTCTTGGTTTGGTAGCGTCAGTGATTTAAGATTCTATCCTAGACATTAGGATCATGGAAAAACAACACTCTACTAGCTGTAGAAATTTTATTAACAAAAATCCGAACCTATAGAGTTTATTACCAGGCAAATTATTTCTCTAGAGAACAAACTCGCTCTCCCTGCTAGTACATAGCTCAAAACTTCCTTGCAAACCAAAGCTCAAAAAATCAAAATTAAAATAAATAAATACCTTCACGAAATTTCCTAACGTCTTGGTGGACCCTCGAGAGGAGGTGAACACATCTTCAATCCCAGCAAACTGCAGAACCTTCTTGGGCACACGCGCGGCCACTATCCCGGCACCTCTAGGCGCTGGCACCATTCTGACGGTAACAGAGCCGCACTTCCCTGTGACCTTAACAGGCACAGTATGCGGCTTCCCAATCTTGTTACCCCAGTAACCTCTCCTCACAGGAATAACCGAAAGCTTCGCCAAAATAATGGCTCCGCGGATGGCCGTGGCCACCTCCTTGCTGCACTTGACCCCAAGCCCTACGTGACCATTGCCGTCACCCACAACAACGAATGCTTTGAATCGAGTCCTCTGCCCAGCCCTCGTCTGCTTCTGCACAGGCATGATCTTCATAACCTCATCCTTCAGCTGAGGACCCAGCATGGCCTCCACAATCTGGTGCTCCTTCACAGCCAACGAGAAGAGATAGATTTGCTCGAGGGAACGGATTTTCCCTTCTTTTACCAGGCGGCCAAGCTTCGTCACGGGCACCCATTTTTCTTCTTCGTCTCTTCGGGCTCCTCGCCGGCCGCCGCGACGGTCCCCGCGACCTCTGTCACCTCGGCCTCGGCCAAATCCGCGTCCGAATCCACCTCCCCTGTCCCCTCCGCGTCCTCCCCTTTCCGCCATTCTGATAATCTGTAAAACCCTAGAAACCCTCAGCCCTAGCAGAAAACCCTGGGAACACTTGACCCTGGCAGAATAAATAGTAAGGAAAATAGTGACGATAATTTGCCCTAATACACTATTTTCCCCTTTCTCAAAAAAGGACAAACAAACAAAAACCTTAAGTCCACAAAAAGGTTATTCGCTCTATGTTCCCTAAATTATTATTCCATGCATGTTGTCCAATTATAGTTAAGAGATAAACGCTAAGCTTGTATTTAGATGTTATTAGCATCCATATGTGTACGTGGAAAGTATTACTAGAGTTGTAAATTTTGCTGGGAAGCTCATCTCTTTTTCCTAACAATTATTTGTTTTTTTTTTCTTTCTTCGTTTTAAAGAGAGGTTTACAATGAGAGTAAGTAAAGTGGATTTCATTATAAAATTTTGATTAATTAAGAAACTTATAATTTAATAATGGTTAAAATTTCTAAAGATACATTAGGGTTATTGAAAATGTAACTAGTTTTGATCTTCATAATTATTATACTTATTCTAATATGTATCCTATGTAACGAATCAAAAAAGAAAATAAAAAGTTATTATTTCCAAAGCATGGGTTTCATGCTCATTATTGATGGTCTTCTAGGTAAAAGCATGTTCTTCATGATTCTAGGGTTTGTTACGTCTTAGGATTTATTGTCATGAGTCAAATGAGTCAACATCATGTTTATAAGACCCTGTCGGGCAAAATGTACATTGAAAAATAATTTATTTTAAGTATAGAAAATCCTTGAAGCTCCAAAAATACAAATCGGCCTAAAGGACGAAATTTGACCCCTTGGAAAGGTTATATCAAGAAGCAATTCAACCTCATTTAGCACTCACTCACTCAAGAAGTTTGATCTCAAGAAAAAGTTTGATATATAGCTAGAAGACAAGAAGACAAGAAAAATGAAGGTCTAGAAGAGGAAAGGAGGACGAAAAACTTGTTTTTGGGCTATCTCTCTCCCATGCGTGTGAAAGTTTGGGGTTTCTATAGCTACGAAAGAGGCCAAAATTGCATATCTGAGCTGCAATATGACGAAATGCAGTGTCATGTTGCAGGGAGGAAGAATTACCCTAAAGTTGCCTCATTGACCTTGGTTGGAGTTATCTTGCTCAAGGAAGGTCTCCAAAGGAGGTTGGGTTAGGGTTTCTAAAGCAGTTTCAAGGGCCGAAGTTGCAGGTCGAAGAAGCAATATTGAAGCTAGGAGGTCGAAGTTGCAGTTTGAAGTTCGTTGGTGATGGATCAAAGAAAGACTTGTTAGAAGGGTTGACTTGGTACTTAGAGAAGGACTTGGTCTAGAACATGGGTCTTTGTGTCTCATTTGAAGCCAATTCTATAAGAAGATAAGAGTTTTCCAGGTTTTTCCCCTTGGAGGGGTATTTCCCTAGCTGAGAGCCTAATTTTTGTGTCCTCTATTGTTACTGTTTCGTTCTTAAAAAAATAATTGATAAAAGATCTAATTGAAGAATTGAAGAAAATTAACTAAGTTCATAAGCAAGTATTAAGGTAAAGGAAAATTGATATAATAAGTTACCACTTTGAATTTTCCAATATGGGATCAAAGCTAAGGTGAACAAGAAGGCAGTTGGAAGGATTATCTTATGGACACAAAGAAGGGCTTACTTGTCAAGGGGAATCATATGTGGAAAGAAGTAGAAGACCTATTGATCGAGGAGGAGGATCTCTACATTAAAGAAAATCAAGGTTACATCAACTCTCATCAAATGAAGGCTTGAAAAAAAGGCTACAAGGAAGGTTGTCTCTTGAAAGAAGAAAATATATACAAAGGCTCATTGAAAGGCATCTTTGAAGCATCAAAAGGAATCTTTGTACCATCTTTGAAGAGAGTTGTTGTTGGAAGAATCCCATGAGGCATCTTTCAAGGACATTATTGAAGATTCTTCAAATGTCTTGAAGGCATCAAGAAAGGTTGAAGACATCATCAAGGAATAGGAAAATCTTGGTTATCAAGTAAGTATCATATTATTGATCTATGTTTGAATCTATTGGTCATGTGGGTTCTTTTTGCAAGGAGAGAAATAAGCTCATTGGAGCATCAAATTACATAGCATGGAAGAAAAGGATTGACCTGGCACTGATAGAGCATGAGGTAATGGAATATGTAACTAGGGAAGTCACTGAACCTAGCAAAGGCAAGACTCAAGAACTGGAAAAGTACATTAAAGGAGAATTTAGGACATAAGGGATCATAGTTGAATCAATCAAGGATCTTCTTGATCCATTTGTTGCAAATTTGAAAACTTCCAAGGCTATGTATGACAAGCTAGTGAACTTGTACTCTATAAGTACATGTAGACAAAAGATGTCTTTGTGGAATAAAATATACAAAATGAAGAAATCAAAGGATGAGGACATGGATTCCTTTCTGATGAAGATATCTTAATTAAGATATCACTTGCAAGGGCTAGGAGAAACTATTTCTGACTCATAAATGACCATCTATGTATTAAATGCATTGCCACTAGACTTGAGCAATTATGCAACTAGCATATACTCCAAGAAAGATTCAAATCCATTTGATGAGTTGTGGTCACAATGCATTTTGGAAGAATCCAGGATCAAGGTGAAAGATGCAATTGGATCAAATGAACAATCTCGAGCTTATCTAGCTCGAATCAAGAAGATGAAGAAGGGAAGTTTGGAAAGTCCGAGAAGAAAGATATGCCCAATGTTCAATGCTTCAAGTTCAATGAATATGGACATTATAAGAGGGATTGTCATAGCCTACAAAACAACCAGAGAAAGGAAAGAAGTGAGGCTCACATAGTTGAGGAAACAGGTGAACCTGAGAAGAAGTTGAAGAAAGAAGAAGTGAAAGATCTCTACTATTAAAGAAGGCATATTATTTTTCAAGTTCTTGGTAAAATTGGTCTTTCATTTAGAATAGCGTGCATTGTTGTTTACTTTAGAAGAGTCTTGATTTTGCATAACATCATTGAGAGAAGCATGTGATAATAACATATGTAGAGTCTATTTGGTCAACTTGATTTGTAGAAGTCATCTAGTCTCCAAGAATACATAGATAGACCATTTTGCATATTGTTCATCTGGGCATTATCTAACATTGTGTTAGGAGTAGTCCTCTTGATAAGGCGAGTCATTATGATCCTGGAAGAACCATCATTATGGAAGGTTCTTAGGAGAAGCACTGTGACAAAGTTAGTATACATTCCATGTAATGTGGAAATAATACTAGTAAAAGGATGAAGTAATGCAATGGGTCAAGATGTAGGATCATTATGAGACATATAGCTAGATGATGAAATAAGAAGCATAAGAATTCCCATTAGAAGTGACTCTTGGATAAGATTGATGTAGAATCTTGTAACATGCTTAAGTATGATTGTATGATGTTTAAAAGGAAGAATTTGACTTATTATAAATAGATTTGTTGGATAAGGCTATGTTTAGGAGAGCTGATGTGAATTTTTTTAAATGGAGCTATAATATGTCCAACGTAATATGTAATGCATTGTTTAGAAATCAACATTTTTGGAATTATTGTTTGGTCATTTAATTTTTTGTTATGAAGCGTTCTCATTATGTAGAGTTTGTAATTTAATTGTGTATTAATTATGCATGTTGTGGTTACATGTACTTAGGGTATTATAATATGATTGTATGATGTTTAAAAGGAAGGATGTATAAGAGATTGAGACTTTCTCTAGAATATGTAAAATAATGATTAACATCTAGAATAATCTCCGGAAGAAAAAGTTGTAACTTGGTAATCAAGTTTGATCCTTGGGCACTCTTATGCGTGAAGTGTTGAGAAATGTAACTAGTTTCTATCTTCATAATTGTTGTACTCATTTCAATATGTATCCTATGTAACAAGCAAGAAAAAAAAAAAAAAGATTAAGAAATTATTATTATTAAAGCATGGCTTTCATGCTCATTATTGATGGTATTTTAGGTAAAAGCATGTTCTTCGTGCTCCTAGGGTTTGTTAGGTCTTAGGATTTATTGTCACGAGCCAAACGAATCAACATCATGTTTATAAGACTCTTCCAGGAAAAATGTAATTGTAAAAAGAATTATTTTGAGTCTAGAAAGTCTTAGAAACTCCAAAACTACAAGCCGGTCTAAAGAAGGGAATTCTACCCCTTGAGAAGGCTATATAAAGAAGAAGTTCAACCTCGTTTGGGAATCACTCACTCCAAAAGTTTCATATCTCAATAAGAAGTTCAATGTGTAACTGGGAGAAGCAAAAAATGAGAGTGAAGGTCTTGGAGGAAAGGAAGGATGAAAATATCTTGTTTTTGGGCTCTTCTCTCTCACACATGCGAAATTTTAGGGTTTATGGGTTGCAGGAAGAGGTCGAAGTTGCGGGTCTGATTTGTAGGAGGACGAAGTGCAGTAAATTGTAGTTGGAAGAGAGAATGTTTTGTCTAGACTTCGTTGACCTTAAGAAGAGTTGTCTTGCTCTAGGAAGGTCTCAAGAAGAGATTGGATTAGGGTTTTTGAGGAAGTTGCAAGGCCGAAATTACATGATCGAAATTGCAGGATGAATTACAGTATTAAAGCTAATAGGTTGAAGTTAAAGTATTGAAGCTAGTTGGTGCAGATTAAAGGAAGGACTTGAGGAAGGGACGACCTGGTACTAGGAGAAGCACTTGGTCTAGGGTTTGGTCTTTGTATCTCATTTGAAGCAATTCTAAGAAGAGAAGAGTTTTCAGGTTTTCCCCTTGGAGGGGTTTTGCCTCGGATGAGAGCCTAATATCCATGTCCTCTGTTGTTATTGTTATTGTTATTGTTCTTGATATTGTTTGATGGAAATATCTAACTAAATAACTAAAAAATATGATTAATATTCACAATCAAATATCAAGGTTAAAGGAAAATAAGATTAATAACTGCCACTATCCATTTTCCAACAGGAATATTCATATGGATATGGACCATGAGAATGTTGATTAGACGAGAAGGTCATCTGAATGAGGTAAGTCTAATTTTAATTATTGTTGGTTATTGAGCTAACATATTATTTTGCCACCTGGAAGAATGTTGCAGGAATACATGATGACAATTGAAGAAAGTTTAACTATATAGAAATGTATGAAGAATGTTGAGGGAAGCTCAATATCTGGTACCTGGTCACTATGAAGTCAAGATGTGTCCATCTTGGGATTGAAAGGTAGCAGTGTAAGAAGATAACATGAAGGTAAAACGAGATCACTTTAATGAGGAAGCTATGATCAACGTGAATTTAGGAAAGGCTCAATGTAAAGCCTCCATGATGTCGAGGTGAAAGTGATGACCAAGAAACATGACATGGATCATGTCACAAGATTGAAGAGTGAAGATGGCTCCATGATACATTGAAAGGAAGCAAGCTCGATACAATGAGATGTGGAGAAAAGAGGGAGCTAGGTGGCTACGGAGAACTGACAGTTGATACTCTTATGAAGACAAGCTAGAGCGCTTATGGATATGACTTCCCAATTAGAAAGGAAGTCAAGTATCTCTTCTAGATTTGAGAGGGAGTGAAGGAGTCTCCTTGTATAGGAGCAAGGATCTATTCTCAATTCAAAAGGAGAATAGGTATATCCTCTCCAGGCTGAAAGGGAGTGATGTTGGACATCTTATGTGCATTCTCTGCTTCATGTTTCAAACACTTGACCAAGGCTAACAACCGTAAGTCTAAGTGAAAGCATTGGAGAGAGAATGGTGAATGATTGGATAAGCATATGTGATTTCCTTGGGGATATAACACCCAAGAAAGGAAAGGGACTAACACTCTTTGAGGATCTAACAGGTGTCCAAGATAAGAGTGGGCGAAGAGGACTGATTTTCTTTGAGGATTCAAGGCCAAGAATCCAAGATAAGAATAGTCCTAAAAGGACATGCTTTGTGAACATCTGGATGGGGTATGTGCCTTGTAGAGTTAATGCGGTATCACACATAAATCCTCCCAGCATAATGCTTTTGAATGAAATAGAGTTTGTCAAGTTAGGCCTCAATGACAATGTTGGTCATAATGATGATGCTTACATTTTGGCTTATCAATCTGACTCCTCTTATGAAAACTCTTCAGTTTGACAATGATGTTGTACTAGTTGTAAAATTATGAGTACCTCCCTAGTTAAGAGGGAGTGTTGAAAATGTAACTAGTTTCGGTATTCGTAATTTTTGTACTCATTTCAATATGTATCCTATGTAACAAACAAAAGAAGAAAATAAAAAGTTATTACTTTTAAAGCATGGGTTCCATGCTCATTATTGATGGTCTTCTAGGCAAAAGCATGTCCTTCATGTTTCCAGGGCTTGTTAGGTCTTAGGATTTATTGTCATGAGTCAAAGGAGTCAACGTCATGTTTATAAGACCCTTTTGGGCAAAATTTACTCGGAAAAATAATTTATTTTGAATTTAGAAAGTCCTGGAAACTCCAAAAGTAAAAGTCGGCCCTAGCAACTTCAAGCCGGCATAAAACATGCCTAAAGGAGGGAATTCCACCCCTTAGAAAGGATATATAAAGAAGCAATTCTACCTCATTTAGCACTCACTCACTCAAGAAGTTTGGTCTCAGGAAAACATTCGATCTCTGGCTAGAAGACAAGAAGAGCGAAGGTCGAGAAGAGGAATGAAGGATGGAAAACTTGTTTTTGGGATATCTCTCTCCCACGATTGTGAAAGTCTAGGGTTTTTGCAGCTACAAAAGAGGCCGAAATTTCATATTCGAGTTGCAGTAATACGAAGTGTAGCCTCCTATTGCAAGAAGGAAGAATTACCCTAGAGTTTCTTCGTTGACCTTTGTTGGAGCTATCTTGCTCAAGGAAGGTTTAAAAAGGAGGTTGGGTTAGGGTTTTTGAAGCAGTCTTAAGGGTTGAAGTTGCAAGTCAAAGAAGAAGTATTGAAGTTGGGAGGTTGAAGTTGCAGTTTGAAGTTGGTTGGTGTTGGATCAAAGAAATACTTGTTGGAAGGGCTGACTTGGTATTTGGAGAAGGACTTGGTCTAAGACTTGGATCTTTGTGTCTCATTTGAAGCAAATTCCATAAGAAGATAAGAGTTTTGTGGGTTTTCCTTTTGGAGTGGTTTTTCCCTAGTTTAAAGCCTAATTTGTGTGTCTTCTATTGTTATTGTTTTGTTCTTGATATTTGTTTGATGAAAAGATATAACTAAAGACCTGAAAAATATTAACTAACTTCACAAGCAAATATTAAGGTATAGAAAAATTGATATAATAAGCGACCACTTTGAATTTTCCAACAAGGGTCTCACTCGAAGGGATGCCTACTTTTATAGCCTCAGCAAAATGGGCCAAATGCTTTATTAGGGACTTGAACATAAGTAGCGAGAGTGTGAAACTTACCTCCCAGCCACTTCATCTATATACCCTTCAGTATAGAATGTTAACTTAAACTTGGAGAAAGATATATAATATGAAACAAAAACTCACTGAATAAAGTTAAAGTTTTCAATTGTATGTGTCATTATTCATTGAATAAAGTTGAAATTTTCAAATGTATGTATCTTTACTCACTGAATAAAGTTAAAATTTTCAAATGTATGTATCATTTTGTTTTATATTAATGTCAAAGTATAATGAATTCCAATGACATAAGCAACCAAGACATTGTTCCAAGTTATCTTACCATCTCTTTTAGGATAATAGTGTAACTCAATTCTAGTGTAACACCCTCCTCCCACATCTACCCAAGCAACTAGCCAACGAGGGTAAACATGTGATAAGAAGTTACTATGATATGATTCAACCTCCTAAGTCACCTTAAGGAAGTGGAATCGATGGAAACACAACATACAGACCTTCCACATTAGCAACAAGACTCCCAAGAACCATCCCAACCTTTCAGGTAACCAACCCCTGGGTCCCACTAGGTTTTTAGACCAATTAACCCCCGGCGCTCCCATGATATGGGGATGCTAGCGTCCAGAAGGCTCTATACCCTCCACAACATGGTGTGCCAATGTCCATGGACCTTTCTACTCAGTGTTGTGCCAACATCTAGGGGATTTGAGCCACCTTTGAGGCCCAAATCCCAGGTCACTGCCCAGAACTCAATGACACTTTCATAATCCATTATTTATGTAATAACAAGTCTTACAACTTGAAAACTAACTCTAGGACTAGGCCTGACCATCCCCAACTGGGACTGACATTTTGTCAAACACTTGGCATCAAAGCAATCTACAGGAAATGAATACAAGACATAGCATTAAAAAATGATAACTCATATGGGAATTAACAAGAAGGATCACACCCATCTTCCCTTAACTGTCATGACATCAATTAGGTATTCCATCCATTATCCTTTCAGTTACAAGCAAACACATGAAATAACCATGACAATAACCAGTCATAGAAACATGCTTATAACCAACATTATACCATGAAAATAACAATGAGATAACAATCTTAAATCCACATAGTAACAAGTACAAAAGCAAGAGAACTTAGCTTTTATTAAACATAGGCAAATCAGACCAGGTTTGAGACTTCCATGTACCACCCAATCGTAGACATGGCTGAACCAAATATTTCTTTCATCCAGTCACCCCCATGCCACATTTCAAGCATGAATGTGGGATCTTATGGATAAACTAATCCAAAAACAACCAAGGAAATCTAGAGGTTAAAAGACCTTCACCCTCACCAAACCGTGATCTCACCAAAACTGTCATCAGGATCACAAAACCAAACCAAGCTAGGAATGCCTTCGGACTCCATCGCTATCCTTGAGGAATTTTTCATCTCCTTGTCTATATGGATTTATGACAATCCACACCGGATCACTAGGCCCTAAATTGAGACACCAATCTCTCGAGCTTTAACACAATCCACATCGGATCACTAGGCCCTAAACCGAGACTCTACCCTCAGGATTTATCGTGTATCCTGCCAAAACTGGTCAAGGGATTCCTAGGCCTTTGGGATTTTCTTGAGACCACCTCCGCCTTGGATTCTGAAACCATCCAGAAATTCCAAAGCTCAGAATCAAGAAAATGATCCCACCACACCATGGTTATCCGAAAAAGGCAAGGCTAAGCTGAAAACCATTGTCATAACCCGACAAAACCATGCCACCTATAACAAGAGAACCATACACCAACATGCAAAACCATGCATGTCAAAACCAGCTAGGAAAAATCACACATGCAATATGTTACCTGCAAGTATTCCTGTTGAGGCTACTTGACCTTGCTCTTCCTTGCATGCTCCTTGCTTGCTCCTTGCTTTCCTTCATTTCCTTTGCTTGCTTTTCCTTCCTTGCTTTAAATCTAGAATGCTCAAAGAAAAACTCTAAGTGTCCAAGAGTGAGTGAGAGACAGAGAGAATAATGAGAGAGCTCCCAAACTTAACTGACAAAAGGTACAAACTGTCATCGTAAGCCTTTTTATCAATCACACCTTTGTTTTCTTCATTTTCCAATATTTTTCTTCAACCTCCCTTTTCTCTTATTTATCTTTATTTTCATAAATAAATGTGCCAAAAATGCCTTTTTTGCCTTTTTAATGCCTTTGCCAATTTTCCTTAGCCACAAACACATCCAATGATACCCACTAGGATATGTTTGCCCAACATTCAGCTTGGAATAAGTGTCCCTTAACCGTGGTCTTATCTTACCTTTATTAAATTTTATTACATGAACTTTTAATGAGGGGTTGTTACATCTAGGTCACTAGTAAGTCTTTTAATTTTACCTTTTTACAATGACATAATGACAAGGAGATAGAGTCTTCTATAAATAAACTAGGGTATGGAAAGGTGATTTTAATAGGTGAGATAGTAATGCAACTATGATCAATCAAGTTATTCTCAAAGATTATCCAATGTTATGTTTCTTCTCCATTTTAATGGTATTACTATATATTTTAAGATGGTAGTGTGGTTCAATTATAGGTTATTGCTGACCCTTCCAATCTTACATACTTTTAATGACATTATGACAAGGAGATAAAGTATTCTAAGAATCACTAGGGAGTGGAGAGGTGATTTTATTAGTTGACATTATCATTGTAGCCATGATCAATTAAGTAAGGCGTTTTTTTTAAACGTCAAAATTGAAGAAAATTTATATTGGAAAGGTTGTAGTAGAGCTAAACAACAAAAGGTACATATATATTACTAGCTTGGATTTCCAAACAAAATAGCCATTCCATATATGTAAAAAAATATTTTTTTACAATTGTCCGCAATTAAAATATTCCAAAATTCCTTGCAAATACAAAATCTTCAAAAAACACTTATGATTCGAATTGATTTATTAAACATAAAGATTAACAAAAAAAAACAATGATTGTTAACTTCTTCCTGCCCAATGTTGGAATGATGGGATTATTGGTTTTCCATGTCCATGCATTCCAATGGATAATATCTTCCTCCATGAAATATACTTGAATTAATTTTTTCAACATCTAGTGGTTGGAAGCATTGGAATAAGATCCTTTGCTAAGATTGTTGACCATGTTTTGCAACATAAAGCATTTTTCCTCCAAGACATCAATTTGTTGCTTGTGTTGGACCAAAGTGCTAATGATCATTGCTTTTTGTGAGATGCAGTGTTGTTCATTGAAGACTAAGGTTATGTAGTTTGGATGGATTTTTTGTGTCTTTTGAGAATCTTATGAAATTCCTAAGCTTCCTGGTAATCGATGGATAAATTACATTCACAACAACATTGTTAACCCTTGGCAAATGAGTTAAGAGACCAAGGTTATTGCCTATGAGAGATGGTCTAAAGGGAACCCTGATTCACAAGGAAAACCAAACCACTATGTCATGGACCACATATCATGATGAGCAAGGCAACAAGGGTCCATAGCACATGGATACCAAAGACAAAAACCATAAAGACAAATCCAAACGAATATTGCGGTTGTAATAAAGCCATAATACCAAACACTAAGAAGAATTCCAAGAACTATAGTGGATAAATGACCATGAACTAAGTACCACTAAGCTTTAATCATAAAATAAAGATTCCAAAACATAGTCTAGAGGCTGAGGGAAACTCGAACCAAGTGAAAAATAGAGAGCCTAACAACATTGCTCCAAACAATATTGCTTCCTCCTCCCATACAAATCTCCAATGTGTTATGTACCCAGATCAAAATAATGTTGAAACATGAGAAAAGATAGATCAATGACTTGATAATAAGCCACTTCGAGGGGGAAATCTCCTTTTACATCACATAAATGAACAATTCTTGGATGATTTAAATGACAATAACTACTTGGTATATATAGGAGTATAAAGGGTCAAAATATAATTAGGGTCCACATAACAATAATAATGTAAGGGGACAACAATAACAATAGTGGGTTTCTTTGGGGTACAACAATAACAATATAGAGGATACACTAGTATTATAGGGACCTAACATGCCCCTCTCCTTCAAAAAAGTGTCGTCATCAACACTTTAGTAGTTCTGGATGATTTTGTATAAAATACTCATCCTCCCATGTGGAATCTTCAGCAGATAAGTTCTTCCACTTAATGAGATACTCTGAAATGGATTGATTGTGTAGTTGTCAAATTCTTGTTTCCGTGATTGCTTTAAGCTCCAATATGATTTTTCCTTCCTCGGTAAATTTAGGTAACATAGTTTGAATTGGAATCTCATCACCTATAACCTTCTTTAAGCATGAGCCATGGAAAACTAGGTGTACTTGTGAAGATGCAGGCAGCTCCAATTTTTATGCCATAGTACCAATCTTTTGCAATACCTTGTAAGGATCATAGTACTTGGGTAATAATTTATTATCCTTCTTAGCTTTCTTGAGGGACATTTGTTTGTATGGCTATAACCATAAAACTACCCAATTTCCCATGTCAAAACTTATTTCACAGTGATGTTGATATGCTTGTTGTTTCATTATATTTTGCGTCAGAGTCAGGTTATCCTTTAAGAGTTTGAGAACATGTTGTTGATGCTTGATGTTATCTTTCACTACTTGAACCTTGGAATTGTCTCTTAGAGACAATGTGATGGATAGTGGATGATATCCATAAAGCGCCATAAATGGGGTCATTTTTGTTATGGTATGCAAGGAAGTGTTATACCACCATTCTGCGAGAAAAAACCACTTGATGCAATGTCTTCGTTTATCATATACAAAGCAATAAATATATCCTTCCAAACATTTGTCCACAATCTCAATCTGCCCATCAGATCAGGGATGATAAGATGAGCTATGAGCCAATTGAAAACCAAGACAATAAAATAATTTTGTCCAAACATTTATAGTGAAAATGGAATCTTTGTCACTTATAATAATCTTTGGGTTCTAATGTAGCTTTTGAATTGTTTCCACAAATGCAGTATCGACTATATTGGCTTTGAAAGGATGAGATAATGCACTAAAGTGTGCATACTTGGTAATTTTATCAACTACCACCATGATGACACTCTTTCCTTCGGACTTGGGTAAACCCGTGATAAAATATATTGAGACCTCCTCCCAACACTGAGTTGATATGACTAATGGTTGTAGAGGACCTGAGGTCTTAATTATCTTGACTTTATTTTGTTTGCAAACCAAACATTTTTCTACAAACTTCTGAACATCAAATTTAAGGCCATCCCAAAAAAAATCCTTCTTGACCCTATGGCAAGTTCTTAAAAATCTTGAGTGCCCTCCTATAAGAAAGGTATACAATTCCAAAAGAGCAGTTTGTATGAGTTGGGAGTTCTTACATAGATACATGTGATTTGTCTACCACAGTGAATCATTTTTCTAGATAATGCACGAGATTCATTGGGATCTTGCTGCAACTTTTGAATGAGTTCCCACACCTCTTCATCATTCTTCTATTCATCCATTGGTTTAGTTATCGAATAAGGTTGGATACCATAAATGGCATAGAGCAATGCCTCCACATCCTCATCCCTTCTTGAGAGTGCATCTGACAACATTTTGCTTCCCTTTTTTGTAAATGATTTCAAAGTCATAACCCAACATCTTTGTGACCCATTTTTATTGCTCTTTTGAAGATAATCTTTATTCCAAGAAATATTTAGGACTATCATGAGCCGTTTTTACCTTGAAGTGTCTTCCAATTAGATAGGGGTGCCATTGCTTCAGGGCATGTAACATCCTCATGAGATACAATATGACCGAAATATTCCACCTCCTATACCCCAAAAAGGCATTTGGATGGTTTTGCATACAATTGTTTCTCCTCCAATAGTTTGAGCACCTTGTCAATATGTTGAACATGATCCTTCAAAGAATTGTTGTAGATTAGTATATCATCAAAATATATCAATAATTTTTTTATAAGGAAGGGTTTGAAAGTGGAATTCATTAAACCTTGAAATGTGGAAGGTGCATTAGTAAGGCCAAAAGGCATGACCAAAAATTCATAATGACCTTCATGAGATTTTAATGTTGTTTTCATAATGTTTTCTATCTTTGATCTCATTTGATAATATCTTGAATGAAGATCCAACTTGATGAAGTAAATTGATTCATGTAATTCATCCAACAATTCATCAATGACAGGAATGGGAAATTTATCTCTACTAGTGAGCTTGTTGAGCTTTGTATAATCCAGACACATACGTCATGATCCATCCTTCTTGTGCAACAATACTACTGGAGAAAAGAAAGAACTTTGGCTAGGTTAAATTATACCTGCCTTTAGCAATTCTGCAACCATACGTTCAATTCCACTCTTTTGGGCATATGGATATCTGTAAGGTCTAAGGTTTGGAGGAACACTTCCTAGAATCAAGTGAATAAAATGATCATGATTACGAATAGGTGGGAGACCTCTGGGAGTCTTAAATACCTTGGAATGATTATCAGGGACTCTTTGGAGATCTAGAGAAATGGATGACTTCGGTTTTTGAACATATAGTGAGATTAATGGTGCAATTACCCCTCATTGTTCCTTCTTCAAAAGCTTTGTCATCCCATTAGAGCTGATTATCTTCCTAGGTTTCCCTGCAATACCCCTTAATTCAATTTCCTTTCCTTTCGAGAAAATTTTCAAGAAAAGTTCTTAAAAATTAAAAGTTATCATTCCCAAAGATTTTAACCATTGGAATCCTAATAGAACGTCAGCATCACCCATTAGATGGAAATCATTGGACTATTTAATACATATTCCCCCATGGTTACATTGATATTATGGTACTTTCCTTAGCAATTTATAGTTCCTCCATCTACAACCATTACCTCACACTCTCGTATAGGATATAAAAATCAATTCAAATCCTTGGCTACCATACAATGAATAAAATTATGGGTACTACGCAAATCAATCAACACTATTACATTATTCTTCTTGATATATCCTTCTATCTTGAGAGTTTTAGAGGTGGTAATTCCAGCCAATGCATTACAATATATGGTCGGATTTAGTTCTTATTTTTCAACCCATGGGTTTGGTTCCTAGTGTAAATATTCTTCTTTTGTTGTTTCTTGTTCATTTTCTTCTTGCTCTTCACAATCTATGTAAAATCATTTATTCTCAACATACCTATGATCTTTAGTGTATTTGCTATCACAATTGTAACAAAATCCTTTTGTTATTTTTTGCTCTAGTTGTTGTGGTGTAAACCTTGTAGGTTTTGGGAGGCTAGGAGTGACAATATTTCCATCATTATAGTTGTGAGTAGTAGACCTCCTTGTTGCCATGATTTTGCTTTCAATATTTCTTGCTACCCTCAACACATTCTCCAATGACTTAGGTTCCCAAAGGCGAACCTTATTTTGGATGTTATCCTTTAAAGTCCATATGAAGGCATCAATCAAATTCTCATCTAGAATATCAATTACCTTGATCTTCAGTCTTTGGAGGTTCTCAATGTGCTATTCAACTAAACCCATTTGTTTGATATTTACCAATTGGCTAAATAAGGTATTGCTCTTTGTCTCCTCATAATGTGCTATCAATTCCTCCATAAAAATTGTCCAAGTGACAAGTGATTTACAAGAAAAAATAACATGGATACCACACAAATTGCTTGGGTTCTAAATATAAAGATGCAATGCGTACCTTTTTGTGTGTGTTGCACATCAAGTTGATCAAAGAACTACTCCATATGTAGTATCCATGTTACTAGATCCTTGCCATCAAATTTCCTCATATTGATCTTTGGAATGTGGTGGGTCTTAAACAAAAGTTGGAGTCTCTAAAATCATGATTCACATTCCTTTTTTTCTCGTCATGAGTTTCATGGAATACATTATCACCACTAGGAAGCATTTCTTGTAGCATCTTTCTCAAACCTTCCTTCAAACCTTTGATTTATGCTTTTAGACCATCCTTAAAACCTTCTATGTCCCCTTTTAGTTTTGCTTCTAACCCACTCATCATCACTTCCAATTCATTTTTGGTTTCTCTTTGTGAGAGTGAGAATTGTTGCACTTGTTCCTGTAATTTTGATATATCATATTACATTTCATCCTCTTCTTCATGCGTAATAGTAGAGCTTTTTTTGGGAAATCTCCTTTTACATCACATAAACGAACAATTATTTGATGATTAAAATGACAAGACCTACTTGGTATATAAAGGAGTCTAAAGGGTCAAAATATAATTAGGGCCTATATAACAATAATAATGTAAGTAAACAATAATAATAGTGGCATTCTATGGGGTACAACAATACCAATATAGGGGATACACTATTATAATAGGGACTTAACACATTATCCCATCTCTTCCTCGATAAATTTCTTTAGGTGGTTCAACAAGCCATCCAATGGTAAATTTCTGCATGTTAGAGGTAAGTGTATCGGGGGGCAGGGAGCAAGTCCTTTCATATCTAAGTGCCTCACTTGAAAATTGGTTAACAATGGTATTATGATATATGGTGATCTATTGTGATGTAACAATGTAACATGCCTACATATCTAATTACCTATGAGATTTAAGGTAATAATGACAATGCCAACAACCATTTTTCTAAAGAACCCCAATTTCAAGCATAATGGTCTTAGTGTCTAAAGAGTCGACCTAATAATTATGCTCTCCTGAAACCTAGTAGAACAAGACCTTTTGTGGTCTTTAAACTACCTTCTAAATTTGAACTAAAATAGATGTTAACTTGCTATTAGATGGGGTTGATTTTGAGATCA
>APFE031050884.1:97642-133363 GCA_000404065.3 Pinus taeda | reverse complement strand
TTCATTTATTATAATAAAATCCTAAAAAATAGTGCATGCCACGACTTGATTATTTGTGGACTTCCCTATACCCTAGGCAAAAGTTGTTTCAAGTTGTCCCTCAAGATCAAGGATGATCCCACCCACACCTACCACCCCAAGGTTTCCTTTGGATTCTCCATCAAAGAAAAGAATGGAGGACTTCTTATTGGGATTGCTAATTCTAAAATTCTTCCTCACCCATTCTAAGTTGCCATGAATAACAAATACTAGCCTTGCGAGTGCTTATACTTGACCTTTGCATTGAGAGTGAAAATTGTTGAATCCAATCTTTCTTATATGAATCCAACATATGAGGGGTGAGGTTTTTGCTACGCCTTGAATTGATATACTTCACAAGGAGATTTTTGCCTTTGTTGCTATTTATTTGGGATTTGTCTAACTCCCAGTGAAAATTAGCAATGTTGCAAGTCAGGTATATTTTCCAACATAAATTTTTGAGAAGGCAGTCCATAATCTTCTTATATTGGATTTCATTTTTAGAGTGCCCCTATAACTTTTACTTGGGAGAGAGAGCATATCCTTTGAAGAGGCAAAGTTGTTTGATATGTGGCTATTTCCAACAAAGGCAGATTATCAAACTTGTTTGTGAAAACACAATCGAAGAATAGGTATCATATCATATTTGCATCAAATAAACATAGGACATAGTGGGATGGGGCTTAAATTCCCCTTGTGTGAATATTTTTTTGCATTTAAAAGCGTCTCATGGATCATAATCCAACAAAAAAAATTGACTTTAGGTAGATCATTGGAGTACCAAACTCATTTTCAAATAGTTGAGCATCGAGGAAAAGGAAGGGATTGAAGTTGACGAAGATAGCCACCCTTAAGATTGTGATTCAAGGCTCCCCATCCCTTGTGATGAGGAGAAAATAAGCCACATGGTGTGCAACCTTAAGAGAAGCAGAGAACATAGAGACTAGAGAGTTTAGATGGGGTGAAGGAGAATCAATTGACCATTCCAACTAGCAATAAGAGCCTATTGTATGAGATGAACTATCAAACAAGGAGTTATAGTTCTAGCTATCTAGCCAACGCTTAAAAAAAATAAACTTATGATTTTTCTCCACAAGTTTTCTTGTGATACCATCCCTCCAAATGTGGATCATCTTATCATTACCTAGAATCCAAATTATCTTGGATTGAATTATTGAAACTATCACTTTGAGAAGCCTCTTTACATGCAATCATTTTCAGTTCTACAATGGGCCATCAATGCATATTTTATGATCTATATGAAAATATTTCTTGAAAAGGACTTTCTTCCACCAATCTAATTTATTGGATATCAACCTTCATATTAATTTAAGTCCTAATGCTAAATTCATAAGTGAAAGTGTCTTCAATCCCTCGGTCTCTTCAATCCTTTTAGACTCTCATTGTTTTCTAGTTGACCAAATGGAACTAATTTGTGTTTGATTTCCACCTCATCACAATTTTTTTTAACTTCTTGTGAAACTTGTTGCATCATTCCCATTAGTGGTAACATGGCTAAGCATTGGAAAACTGGAAGAGTTGAAAGGATCAATTTTATTAAGATAACTCAGTATATTGGGTTTGGCCATTGAGATCTTCATTGGAATTTGGGTTTATATTTGACAATGACATTGTGTTGAGACCATGTCATTGAGTTACTTAACAAATTGGGCATTCATAGGTACTTTAACGATGTCAAGGATTCTCAACAAGGAAACAATAGTATTATGGAGATGTCTTGAAGGAGATGACACCTTATGTTTCAACAAAAAATATGGCTTTTGATATCGTTAACGTTGACACTCGAAGTACTCGTAAAAAGGTACAAAGCATGTTTGAGTTGCTTGGTAATGATAGTGGAAGAATCACCCAAGAGAAGGGTGTCATCCATGAATTGAGAATTATTCATGCCCTTGACCCCTCTAACTAAATCAATTCCTAGAAGATTCCTCAAGAATCTTTATGCTTCCAATTTCTCACTTAAGGTCTATCATATTAATGTGGAAGTGCGAAGAGCGAGCAACCTTGCCTCAACCCATGACTACCTCTAAAGAATGTGGTGGGTTTCCCATTTACCAAAGGGGCAATCCATATATTCCTAATGCAAGTAGAAACCCATTGAATAAAAGAACAATGGAAGCCAAAACTAAAAAGAACACCTAACAATTAGGCATGCCTTACATTATGAAAAGCATTTACCGTATTGATTTAGATAGTCATTCCTTTACCTTTATTCTCTCAAGTTACTTATATTGCTTCATGCAACATAATTGTATTGTGCATCGTATGCTGCCTCCACATGAACCTTGCTTGATTATCAGAGATTATCTCAGAGAAGATCTATTCTAACTTGTTTAACATAATCTTTGTTAGGGTTTGGTAAGAGGGGTTACAAAGAGAATTTGGGTGAAACCTAAAAAAGGACGAAGGCTTAACTTCTTTAGGAATAAGAGAAAGAATGAAGAGTTTGTGTTGGTATAGATTTATAGGACTTTTGAGAAAATTCCAACGTCCTCCTTAAGTCAATTTTGATGACAACCAAATAACATCTATAGAAATGCATAGTTGATCTATTAGGGCCTAGGCTTTTGTTGAGAGTTAGACCCTAAAGTAATTTCATTTTCAACAATCACTTTGATTAACTCAACATTCTCCTCAAAAGTGATTATTGAAGGAATATGCTTCAACAACATAACATTGGTGGTTGGGTCGCCCCTTTTGATCTATGTATGGAACCTTAAAATGATATCTCGCTATCTCTTTTGTTGCTAAGAAGTTGCTCATTTTTTAACCATCCCCTGTAAGATTTATTTAACGATCTTTTTTACCATTATGACTTTCACGTGCTTGTGGAAAAATAAGAGTTCATATCCTTATATTTCATCCATAGGCCATGCAATGTGAGGCACCATGTTTCCTCCTGTGATATGAGAATTTTTCGCAGCTTCTAGAAAAGGGTTCTTTTCATTTTTTGATGCTCATTGCTTATATATTTCTCATCCATTCTTTCTTGAAAGTTTTCTAACTAATATCCTAGATGATTTATTTTTATTTATTTATTTAATTAAATAAAAAAAGGGGAGTGTATGTGTCTGTCACCTACTCTTTGAGGGTTAATTTTATTGCTTTCAACTTTTTCTCCCAAATGTATATGGGGGTTCCTATGACCCATTTTCTCCATTAACTACCTCTATGACCCTTTGATCTTAGAGCCAAATGAGATTGAATCTAACTAGAAGAGGCCCAAAATCTAGAGATTCCAAGCTATCAGTATATGATCAAAGGAAATTAAATGAATGATTTTGGAGGAGATAGTATTGTCACGCAAAAGGAGATCACTTTACATGAGGAATCAATCAAGTCTTGATGTGATGTGACCAATACCAAATCTCCTATTGGACCAAGGGAATTTTCTTTTCACTGGTTTTATGTCCACCATGTTCCATTTTACCATGATATCCTCTATTTGTCTCATAATACAATTCTTATTAAACTCCCTCCTCTTTTCCCCTTGTTGCTTAGAGTCACAATGGAATCCCAACAATGATGTTGTTTATTTAGAGTTTTTTTAGGCTAAAAGGAAGCACCATTGGTGTTGTTTTTCTCTATAGGTTGTTGACATATAAATAATGAAGATGATATACATCTTCCTTGATTATTAATGAGAGACAATTGAAAATATCCAATGATGAGTTTGAAATGAGAATTCCAAAAGGAGAATATGGTTGTTCCATAAGGTGCAAAGGCACCTCTAAAACTAATTATCGTGCCCTCATATCTTTTCCACTAAAACTTACTTGTTTTTAGGGCTTCCAAAGCCTCTAACTTAATCTTCAACCACCTAGGCCTAAGCAATTTAAAGAGATATATTCATTATTGCTGAAAATAGCAACAACAAATGTTAAAAATAACATCTAGAAATTCCAATTTAATTTTCCTTGAATCAAATTGTGAATTAAATTGAAATTATATTCTCATAGCAACTTGTAATAGTTAATTAAGTTAAATTGACTTATTTGACTTAGGAAATTTGAGTTGGAAGTCTAGCTAGAGTCATGTAGAGTGATCCCTAAATTTTAGGGACTTAGGTTGAGTTCTTTTGAGTTGTAAATAGATAACCCAGTCTAATTGAGTCGTAGTAAGTTATACTAGTTCTAACTGTTGGAGGAACTAGTAGAGGTCTAGTAGTGGAGTAGTGCATGAGTACATCACCAGTATCACGCCAGTTAACTGAAGATTCACTCATAAATAACTCATGCCTGTCAGTTCAAAAGAAGACCTAGTTGAGATTAGAGTTCAAGGACAATGTACTATCAATTGTATAATTTTCTAAGTTGTACATATGGTGCATGCAATTAGTTGAGGGCCTATGTTTGTATTGCGCAGTTGTGGAGAGAGAATTTCCACATTAAATAGAGTCTAACTCCCTTAGAGAGAGGAGAGATAGATTGTACTTGTGTAGGAATTGTTCAGGACGAACAAACATTTTATTTTCTTCTCAAATATTATTAGTGCAATATAGATAGTCAGGTTTTGAGTAGTTGCTTTCCCTAGAGAAATATTGTGTTATGTGCGATTGATATTCTTCCTTTTCTTCTTATTGTTTTCGTCAATCAATTTTGATTTCCGCTGAAGAGTAGAGTAGATTCTTGTCTTGTGTTTTAACATGTCATATAAGTTGTTGACTCTACAATAAAAATATACATGGTATTAGAGCTAAAGACAATATAGAAGAGGAGAATTTGAGTTTGTTGTGCAGGCGAAAATCGAATTTGTAAGTTCATACTTCACAACAACAATATGTCATTCTGCGGTTTGTGACTTCAGTATGTCTGGGAGCAACTTGAATTACATAGCTTGGAAGGACATGATGGAGGCAGTGTTGGAATACAACGACCTTAAGGAATTCATAGATCATGACATTCCTAAAACTCCAGCATTGGATGCTAAAGATCTGGCTGAATGGATAAAGTGTGTAGAAAAAGGGAGAAGGATTATCATGGAAGGAGTTCAAGATCACATTGTCTCGAGTCTCCATGGTAAAGATACTCTATACTCAATGTGGAAGGCATTGACAAACCTATTTCAAAATAGCAGTGACCATAGGAAGTTGGCACTGAAGGACAAACTCAGAAAGATCAAGATGGAGAAGGGAAACTTAATTCTGAATTACTTGACCAAGTTCACCCATTGTCGGGATGAGCTTGGAAGTGTTGGGATTACTGTTGTCAAAGATGATATGGTGAGCCTAGCTTTTATAGGACTTCCCAAGAGCTGGCATAGTTACCAGGACTCTGTTAATGGGAGGGAGAAGCTACCAGATTGGGAGCGCTTGTGGTCAGATTTGGTACAAGAAGAGATTCGGTGGAAGACCTCTTCCAAAGAAGTGGAAGAGGACTTTGCATTAGTGAGAAAAGAAAAGAAGCAAAGTGAAATAAGTACCAAGGCAAGGTGGGCGACAAGAAGAAGGACTTGTCGAAAGTCAAGTGTTTTTAGTATCACGAGCACGAGCATTATGCAACGAATTTGTCACAAAAGAAAGCAAGCAAGAAGGAGCCTGTAGTTGCAGCAACATGTGAAGCTCTAGCTTCATAATTTGAACTTGATTTCACTCTTATTGCATGCATGGCCAACACTGTAATGGGAAGCGTGTGGTATCTCGACAACAGTGCCTCGATCCATATGACAGGGAATAAAGATCTCTTTAGTGACTTTGAGGAGAAAGACCTCAAGTAGAACACAGATTTTGGAGATGACAGGAGGTATAGTGCTGCCAGGATCGATAGAGTTACCTTTCATAGGGAATTTAGCTCCCCTCTTAGAATCACAGATGTGATGTATGTTCTAGGCCTAATGAAGAATCGTGTTTCCGTCATGGTATTGGAAGACGTAGCTATGATGTGATTTTTAGTAAGGGAAAGGTTTTCCTTAGACACATCGCCACGAGACAGGTGAAATAGATCAGTGTGTGAGTCAAGAACCTGTATGCTCTTGAGCTCAAAGATGCGTGCAAAGCCTTGAGGAGCAAGGCAAAGGTTAGAGACTTGGTGGTTGAGAGGGAGCATGAATTACCTCTCAACATGCAACCCTAGAAGCAATCTCAGAAAGTTGTGGAGCAACCACAATTAGAGAAGCAGAGAGAAGACTGAGTGGAGAGATCCACTCAAGTAGAGAAGAAGCATCCTCAAAAAGTTGTGGAGCAGCCACAATTGGAGAAGCAAAGAGGAGACTGAGTGGAGACATCCACTCAAGCAGAGACCTCTAGTAAGGGGAAATTTAGAGCCAACTGAGTAGAGGGAGCACATGTAGCCATACCTCTAGGTGAGAGGTGGGGCGCTGTGAAGTAATAGTCCAAAAGAGTGCAGAAATTTGGGCAGAGTCCATTGAGAGGTTTTATCTCATGGATCATTACCTTGCTTCAGGAGCCCACAATACATAGTAGCATGATGGATCAGTGGCGGTTGATGCAGTCAGATATCAGAGTGGCAGAGGCAGAGGCTAACAATAATCAAATATGGAGGAGTGTAGAGCAGAGTTGACAACAGTGCAGATAACACAGAGGCAGAGTCAATAGAAGCGCAGAGCTTTCAGTAGATAGTGCAGGAGCTAGTAATAGTCAGACACTCTGGTGACAGATGCATCATACTGAGTTTGGATTTTTTGATTTTTATTTTGTTTGTTTGTTTTTTTGTTTTTGTTTGTTTATTTGTTCATTTGTCTCTTTGTTTGTTTGTTTGTTTGATTGTTTTGTTTGTTTGTTTTTTTTTTTTAAGAAGTTGCAGTAGAAACAACACTAGAGAGAAGTGTTGCATGCAGAACATTCCAAAGATATCAGATCAAGATAGAGTTGAATTCCTTTCTTGTTGAGAGGAAGGGGGTAAAATAGAAATAAGAATGTTAAAATAACATCTAGAAATTCCCCCCCGGCTGCGGGTGTTTATTAGGCAATTGAATGCGGGGGCGGCCTCATTACTGGGCAAGTGGCTGCCCACACCCGCCAGATGGCCCGAAGCCTCGAGAATCCGTCACCTCGGTCCAGCCGGCAATAATGAACTCATTAATGCTATCAAGAGAACAACTGTTAGCAGGGGTATAATGGTCGTCCGCCTTGGCTCGCAGATGAAAGGTGATCAGTCGAAAGGTGCTGGAAGGGTTAGTGTCTGTTGGGTGCTCTGTGATGCTTCAACTGTATGTTGCGCGCTCTGTTCTTGGATGAGTGCACAGTGGGTGCGTGCACCAAGATTCAGACCTCGGCCCTCTGCACAGAAGGCCTTGGTCTTTACCTTGGGATGCTAGAGTATTCTTGTCTTTCTGCTTTGGTTTAGTGCTTTGAGCGTTCCTTTGCTCCAACTTCGTGAGGTCCCTGAGTGCAATGTGCCTTACGGTGTTCTGAATGCCATGGAGGTTCAGTTTATCTGCACCCCTGTAAGAAATTCACCCCTTCGATGCTCTGGTAACACTCGGCTTCAGCTTGTTCGGCTCTCTGGGAGCAATTCACCCCTCGACGCACCGGAAAAATCTCGGCTCCAGCTCCGTGTGGTAAGTCTTGTTACACGCACTCGTGTTCTATTACCGGTTTATCATCTTCTGCATACGTTGCTGTACTGGTTTAAGGCCCTCTGTGGCGAAGAGAAAACGCGGCCTCTGGGCAGCATTGGGTTTATTTTGGTTACAGGATGCCACGTGAGAGGTTACGTGGCACTTGCAGGCGGGGAGGTTCAAGGGGTGGTGCAAGAGGTCGGGCTTCATCGCCATGATCCTCGACATCTTTCGACTCCCCCTCGGAAGAAATTAGCTCCCCTGGAGCTCAACGAGGGCGCGACAGAGGCAAAGGGCGGGGAAGGGCAGCGGTGTGTCCGTTTGGCTCTCGCCCATCCACTCGCTTCAGGTTTCCATGTGCCCTGGACAACGCCATTTACTATGTTTTAGTTCGGATTGAAAAATGCGACCATGCAGACAGACCAGAGGTCCTAGCAGAGCCACGACCACCCTTGCCTGTTCAAGGTCTGCGACTGCAGCCTGCGGAAGCCTCGTGTGCAGTGGCGGGAACTAGAGCCGGAACAAGCGAGCTGCAAAGGAAGATGCACCATACACAGACTCGAGTGCTTCTGATCCATATGCCTGTCCATTGGTGGAGGAGAAACCATCCACCTCCGTGGATGCTTAAGCTCGTTGCATGGTCGTTCTGGGTGTTTTGGAGACAATTCATTCAGTCTCAGGTTGTCGGCGAGGCAGTCACAGTATCTAATGTGGGTCAGTCAGTGCTAGTTTTTGGGTCGTGTTACACAATCTTTTGTATGTCGGGTATTATGTATGTGTCTGTTATGTCGGGTATTATGAATGTGGGTTCTGCAATGTCTGTAAGTTCCTCCCTCGCCTCGGCAGGGAATGGGCGTATATCGCCTGGGTCCAGCTTTATGTGGGTTTTGGCTTGGAGCCAGCGGACAGTCTTATAGTCCCTCACTCTCTCAGGCTCGATTTTAGTCTCAGTATGCCATACTGTTCATGTAGCCAGCTCTTCTTGGCGGATGTAACTCTCTCTGTACTCTTTTTTGTATAATACTAGAAGTAGCCTTATTTACAAAAAAAAAAAAAAACATCTAGAAATTCCAATTTAATTTGTCCTTGAATTAAATTGTAAATAAATCGAAATTCTATTCTCATCACAACTTGTAATAGTTGATTAAGTTAAATTGACTTAACTGACTTAGGAAATTCGAGTTGGAAGTCTATCTAGATTCATGTAGAGTGATCCCTAAATTTTAGGGGCTCAGGTTGAGTTCTTTTGAGTTGTAATTAGATAACTCAATCTAACTGAGTTATAGTCAGTTAAACTAGTTCTAATTGTTGGAGGAACTAGTAGAGGTCTAGCAGTGGAGTAGTGCACCTATGCATCACCAGTACCACACCAAGTAACTAAATATTTACTCATAAATAACTCATGCATGTCAGTTCAGAGGAAGACGTAGTTGAGATTAGAGTTCAAGGATAATGTACTAATAGTTGTATAATTTTCTGAGTTGTACAGATGGTGAATGCAATTAGTTGAGGGCCTATGTTTGAATTGCGCAGTTATGGAGAGGGAATTTCCACATTAAATAGAGACCAATTCCCTTAGGGATTGCGTAAGGAATTAGGGGCTTGGAAGGCTAGTAAATTGGCTAAGTGTTGTCCAGAGTCAGTCTAGGAAGCATAGAGATAGATTGTACTTGTGTAGGAATTGTTCAGGACAAACAAGCATTGTATTTTCTTCTCAGATCTTTTGGTTAATGCAATATAAAGAGTCAAGGTTTTGAACAATTTCTTGCCCCAGAGAAATATTGTGTCATGTGCAATTGATATTCTTCCTTTTCTACTTATTGTTTTCATCGATCAAATTTGGTTCCCGCTGAAGTGTAGAGTAGAGTCTTGTCTTGTGTTTTAGCATATCACATAAGTCGTTGAATATATAGTAAAAATATACAATTATTTCACAAAGGTTGTATGGCTTATGCCTTATGACATAGCATATACTATAGGATTTTTAATAGCTATGATCTAACTCCTAAAGGTTTTTCTATATTTGATTTAATGTCCAAAAACTTTTCCTTGTTATTTGTCTCTTCTCCCTTCTCTTTTGCTGGCTCCCTACCAACTTTATTTGGTAACTTCTTCTCCATTCCATCTTCGTCTTTGTATTCTTCTTCTAATAGCCAATGGACATTTTTCAAGGTTAAAATACCTGATCGGTTTTGCTACTTTTATGGAATATTGTCAATTTCTACCAATTTATTAAGAGGGCATCCTCATTGGTTGTAGGAGACAATGTTTATTGGACTTTAGGTAAGGTAAATGATTTGGGTGGAAATGATGAGGTAGGGGTAGGAATTGAAGGTGTTATTATTTCATAAAAGAGTGATGGGATCTTCTTGGGATAAACATTCATACACGTTGGGATTAGAGCTTACTCCTCCTTACCTAAGGTAGCTTGGGGACTTATGCCCTTGATCTCGAGATTAAATAGGAACAGTCTCAAATACATGAGATTAAAAAGCTAAATGCGTGGGTCTAAAAGGGGCCAGGGGCCTTGAGATTAAGTGAGCCAATTTGGGAAGCGCAGAAGAGGTTGGTTGCTTGGTATTCATTTTTATTTTTTATTTTTTTTTACAGTTTTCCACTAGTATTCTTTTTTCAAAGCAGAATGAGATGTCTACAAATTATTTTTGAAGTCCTTATAAAAATGTATGTATTCACGACATATCTCACATTTGAAGGGTATTTGCTCATAGTATAGGGGTTATACATGCTTCCAATTATCCAAAGTCAAAAGAATTGCTTATAAGAGACTCCTTTTAAGATCAACCTTCTCACATATCCTTACATATGTAAACATTCCACCCTTGGGTTTAGATTGGTTCATGTATCCACTTAAAGAATCTCTAATACTACATAGTGTATCTTCATTCCAACTGTGGAGAGGTATAAGTTGGAGATGAAAATAATTAAAATTATCAAGGTAACATCATGCTCAAAGTTAAGGTCTAGAGTTCAATGGCTTAGATACATTCATGTTGTACCAAAGAAGTATGGTTGATTTATGAATATAAGATCCTTGTCCTCCTTGGATTTAGACAAAAAGGCATTAAAACCCATACCACAAAAGTAAGAGTGAACCTAGATTTTATCAAGACTTGCTAGTTCTCTTAATCCCATTAGCCATAGATTTGTGAGAGTCAGATGTTTGTGAATTGACTAATCCAACCATGCTTCACCAATACCAAAATGATCTAAAATGGATATGAACTCTTGAATGGATCTAAGATTCAATACCTACAAGACAATGTGACAATTTATGAAGGTTAAACAAACCATGGAAAATAATGAGAAAGTAAAAGTGGAATAAAATAAAAATGAAAACAAAACAATGAATTATTTAAAACATAAAAAATAAAACAAGAGGGAAGAATAAGGACGAAAAATTAAGTGTCATGCTTATTGGCCTTCCCCTTACCCCCCGATTCTCCATATTTATTCCTTTAAATCTCAAAGGGTCATTTTGGCCAAGGAGAGGAGGCATAAAGAACCATGAAAGCATTGTAACCGAAGATTTTCAAAATAGATTGCGCACTAATTCAAAGATGGTCTTACCATCGGAGTTCCAAGGGTAAACTCTAAGTTGTTATGTGTGAATTTATTTGTTGCTATGTTAGTTTTCTTCCTATGGGATTGAAATGGAGATAGACTATATTTGAATGGTAGCCTATTTTGTTTAACATTGAGGATTCTTTAATATTTTGAGAGTGTTATGGTTTTACTGGGAGATTTGCATCTCTAAGAGTTTTGGTGGATATAATGCTTTTTTCTGTGGTTAGATGGCCAGATCGGGTGGGTCTCCACCTTCACTCCCACCCCATGCTCTAAATATTGTTACTTTTAACTCATTGGTCATAAATGGGTCGTTGTACTAGAAGGTGAAGCTAGAAGCAACTTGAAAGGTTGAGGTTTTTGCGCCATAGTCAAGAGCACAAACCCTGCAACTAGATGAACATGGCTTGGTAGGCCAATTCATGGGGATCTAGCTCTCTCCACGTTATGTGAGGTTGCAGGTTTCAAAAAATTGGAAATTCATGATTAAGGGTTCTATGACTTGGACTTTATGTGGAAAATGTCTTTTTACCTTCTTTATCGAGAACAAGGATGATTGATACGTGATATTTCAAAATGAGCCTTACTTCATAGGGGTCCAAGGGTTTTATCTAGATCGATGGAGCCTAGATTGAAAGTGATGTCCCATTAGCCATCCATGTTTGGGTAAAGCGTCCCTTTTTTCCCCTGCATTGATGGAATGATACTACTTTCATAAATATCGGCAATGCACTTGGGAAATACATTGATTAAGTCGAGCCACCATAGGTGCTCTTCTCCCATGCAAGGATATTCATGGAGGTAGATCTGGATAAGAGGCTCCCATTAGCAATAACCCTAAATATGGATAGCTAGACCCATATTCAAAATGTTGACTATGATTAGCTCCATTTTGAATTCAAAGCTTGTCATGAACATGGCCACTTTGTAAGAAGATGCAAAATGAAGCAAGAGGAACAACAAAATAAAGGGAATGAAGGAGAACAATGGCAACAACAAAGAGGAGAATATGCCCAACTAAACAACAAAACAAACAAAGAAAGCAACGAGATCATAACGAGAACAAAGGGAAAGGACCAACTCCCCTAAGTGATCCACTCGAGGGGAAGATAAAGATCTAGTAAAGGCCAAAATGAGAAAAGTAATGGCTTTGAGGCTCTCAATTTGACAACTACAGAAGGGGAAATTTTTAAAACCAATGTACACAGACAAGTAAAATTTTTGGGAATAGGGCGTGAACTAGAGAAAAATTATGAATCCATGTTGCCATTATAAAATGATCCAATACTAGATCAACAAATAGTGGAATGTTCCTCAAAAGAGGAACAATTCCTCTCCCATAAAAGCTCCAAATTGGGGCCTTCCTTTCCGATATCAGTTGACGAGATTGGAGGAAGTGAAATATTTGATCAAGAAGGAGAGACTCTAGTTTTCCTGTTCAAGGAGTTAAAAATGGGGGATTAAGAGGTCCTCCAAAATGAGCACGAGATTTGGAATGGTAGTGGGATTATTTCTGTTAGTGCAACAAGAGCTTATGGTGGGATATCCACCATGTAGTCTCAATCTTCACTCAGATTGTTGGAATCTAGTTCGACATGTCACTGGTTGGCTACTCGTTTTCTACATATTCATTTAAATAATGTATGCTCCTTTGTCAACATTTACATACTTGTTCAATTCAAATAAAAACATGATCTTTGCAATTACTTTGTGGCCCTCCAAGACACGATTTTAGATCACAATTCATATTGGGTGGTGGCTTCAGTACAACCCTGCATCGGTGGGAGAAAAAAGGGGGATCTCACATTAAAGATCAATTCCAAATTTTTTTAGAAGACCTTATTCATAGATTAAATTTGTTAGACATAAATATTTCCACTAACAAATTCACTTGTAGCAATAAGCTGACTCGACAATGCCATATTTCTACCTTGTTAAACATATTTTTAATTTTAGATTCATTCTTATCCCAAAAAATATTGGTCACCTCTAGAATCCTCCCTTGGATCAACCGATATCATAAGTCAATCTCTCTTGACATCGTAGAAGACATTGACTTTAGGCCACTACCCTTTCGCTATTATTCGATTTGGGTAAACTTGTCAAACTTTAGTTTTTAAAGAAGTTTTGGAGCGAGTGAGTATTGGGAAACCCAATTATGGTAAGGGAGAAAAATATCAAACACTTAAAGCTTGCATTAAAACAATGGGATTGAGACCAACAATCATAAAGAGAAGGAAATATATAGTTACATGAAAAAATAATGAAAATGATACAGGATAATATGGAGAATGGGTTAGTGACACATGACCTGCTACAAGAAGAAAGAGAAGAATTTGCAACCTATCATAAAGCTCTCAAAGAGGAAGAAGATATTTGGTGTTTAAAATAAGAGAGCATTTGGTTAAAGATCAGAGATATGAACATGCTTGTTTTCACAAAAAACCAAAAAAACGATTTTGGAGAAACATTATTAAAGAGATTGTTGCAAGAGGTATACAAATTTTATATTTTGCATCACTCAAAGAAGAGACAATCTTTCACTTCAGTGATTTGTATAGCACCACAGGCCCTGACAATCATGAAGCGAAACAATCAACGTTGGAACATATTCTTGAGTCTATTTCATAGGAAGAAAATGATGTGCTGACAAGAGAACACACTGAAGAAAAAATATGCCAAGTTGTTTTTCTTTTAATCTGAACAAAGCATGCGGATTCTCTACACATTTTTACCAATAGTTTTGGGAGGTAATAAAATTTGATTTTTGCAAAATGGTGGGTTATACTTTAAAGAAAAACTATATGGGGGGAGGAATTAATTATTTCTTTTTATCCTTGATCCCAAAATATCTAAATCCTACTTCCTTTTCAAGATTCACACTGATATCACTCTATAATGTTTCTTATAAAGTGATCTCAAAGATTTTGGACAAAAGGCTTAAGCCTAATTTGTCAAGAATTATCTCAAAAAATCAAGGAGGATTCATGCATCAAAGACATATATTTGATGATATCATCCCAGTTCAAGAAGAAATTAACTCTAGGTAAAATCGATAAGACAACGACATGATCATCAAACTAGATATAGCAAATTCCTTTGACAGAGTAAGTCACAAATTCCTATTTAAAGTAATGGAAAATTTTGGTTTTGATGCTAAATTTACTTGATGGGTTTCTTTATGTATCAAAGCGTCACGGATTTCCCATTTAGTTAATGGAAGAGTGGTTCGTTTCTTATGACCCTCCCGAGGGATTTGTTAAGATTTCCCTCTATCCCCTTTCTTATATATTATCTTGACAGATTCTCTTAACCACAAGCTAGAATATGAAAGGAGATGTGTGAGCCATCTAGGAATTATATATGTCGGAGGTATCAAAAGCATTAATCATTCTAAATTTGCTATTGGCATGCTCATTTTGGAAGGTATTGTAATGCCTCCTCCCATGTTTACCCAAATTCACAAGCACGCCAGGGTAAACATGAGACGAGTTTAACTATGACTTGACCTGACCTCCTATGTTGAAATTCGCAACAAGAAATATTGAAAATGGCAATAAGAAGAGGCTTCTAATTTAATTTTACCTTAATTAAATTAGAAGTCAATTGTAATTCCACATCACATGACATCTTGTATGAGTTAACTAAGTCGGGAAGACTTAGTTAGCTCAATCAATTCGTGTTGAGGGTCAAACTAGAGGCATGTAGAGTTATCCCTAAGTTTTAGGGGGTCCAGTTGTAGTTTATTTTGAGTTGTAATTATTTAACTTAATTATTTGAGTTAAAATCAGTTTAACTAGTTCTAACTAATGGAGGAACTAGTGAGAGGTCCAGTGAATTAAATTAGATTTAATTCACATGTAGTGATCAATCAAATAACTGATAATTCACTATAAATAGTCGTTGCATGTCGGTTATGAGGAAGACCCAGTTGATATTGGAGTTAAAGGGAAGTGTAATATCAATGGTATAATCAACAAATTGTACAGGTGGTGCATGCGGTCAGAAGAAGGCCTTTAAAAGGAAGAATGAAGGCACAAGTTTAATCATTGTTTTGGTGAGCACGAGTAGGTGAGACCAAGCAATAGGAAGCACAAGTTTGTGCGTGGAGCTTGTGAGCGCAAAGGAAGTAGGAGCTTGGCAGGCAACATATTTGGCTAAGTATTGGCTTGGGCTGGTTTGTGAAGTAGTGAGATAGATTGTACTTGTGCAAAGATTGTTAGGATTGAACAAGCATTGTATTTTCTTCTCATATCTTCTAATTAATGCAATATACAGATAGCAGGGGTTTTTAGTTTTGGCTTTCCCCAGAAAATCATTGTGTTATGTGTGATTGAATTCTTTCTCTTGTATGCTTCGTGATTTCATCGATTGTTTATTGTTTCCGTTGATGAGTAGAGTAGATTCAAGTCCATTATTTTAGCATATTATAATTGGCAGTTTGAATTTACAAGGAATTTCTACATGGTATAAGAGCTAGATTTGTAGAAATCTCTACATGGTATCAGAGCTAGATTTATAGAAATTTCTACATGGTATCAGAGCTAGATTTGTAGAAATTTCTACATGGTGCCGGAGCAGGAATTTTTTGGGCGACGAGTTTGCAGAGAAAATCTAAAAAAAATTGTGCAAAATTTTCAAAAACAAATAGTAGATTTGGGTTCATTACAAAAAAACCCAAATTCAAAAAACAAATCGGTTGAATCGGAGTTCGGATGAGGGAGATATCGCTGATTTAAAATCAACTCTTTTTTCAGAAAATTTTGTGACGACGAGACAATTACAACGCAGATATGAGTTTCCATAGTGCTGAGAGGATGTGGTATTTAGAACAAGGAAGGTTTTCCTTAGACACATCGCCATGGGACATATGAAACAGACAGTGTGCGAGTCAAGAACTTGTATGCTCTTGAGGTCGAAGATGCATGTAAAACTTTGAGGAGCAAGGCAAAGGTCAGAGACTTGGTGGTTGAGAGGGAGCACGGATTACCCCTCAACATGCAAACTCAGAAAGTTATGGAGCAACCATAGTTAGAGAAGTAGAGAGGAGACTGAGTGGAGGCATCCACTCAAGCAGAGACCTCCAATAGGGGGGAATTTTGAGCCAAGTGGGTAGAGGGAGCACATGCAGTCATACCAAGTGAGAGGTGGGGCGATGTGAAGTAATAGTCCTAAGAGTGCAGAAAATTGGGTAGGGTCTATTGAGATGCTTTGTCTCATGGATCATTACCTTGCTACGGGAGCCCACAATACATAGTAGTAGGATGGATTAATGGTCGTTGATGTAGTGAGATGTCAGAGAGACAGAGGCAGAGACTAGCAGCAGTCAAATACTAGGGAGTGCAGCGTAGAGTTGAAAGCAATGCAGATGACACAGCACAAAGTCAGCAACAACGCAGAGTTTTTAATAAACAATACAGTAACTAGTAGCAGTCAGAGATTTTGGTGATAGATGCATCATATTGATACAGTTTGGATGCTTTTTTAGTTTGAGAACTTTCAGTAGCAACAACACTAGTGAGAAGTGTTGCATGTAGAACATTCCAAAGGTACCAGATCGAGATAGAGTTGAATTCCTTTCTTGTTGAGAGGGAATATTGAAATTTGCAACAAGAAATATTGAAAATAGCAATAAGAAGAGGCTTCTAATTTAATTTTCCCTTAATTAAACTAGAGTAAATTGTAATTCCACATCACACGACATCTTGTACAAGTTAACTAAGTCAACAAGATTTAGTTAGCTCGATCAATTCTAGTTGAGGGTCAAACTAGAGGCATGTAGAGTTATCCCTAAGTTTTAGGGGGTCAAGTTACAGTTTATTTTGAGTTGTAATTATTTAACTTAATTATTTGAGTGAAAATCAGTTTAACTAGTTCTAATTGATGGAGGAACTAGTGAGAGGTCATGTGAATTAAATTAGATTTAATTCACATGCAGTGATCAATAAGATAACTGATAATTCACTATAAATAGTTGTTTCATGTCAGTTATGAGGAAGACTGAGTTGATATTGGAGTTAAAGGGAAGTGTATTATCAGTTGTATAATCATCAAATTGTACACGTGGTGCATGTAGTCAAAATATGGCCTTTAAAAGGAGGAATGAAGGGACATGTTTAATCATTGTTTTGGTGAGCACGAGTTGGTTAGACCAAGCAATAGGAAGCACAAGTTTGTGCGTGGAACTCGTGAGCACAAGGAAGTAGGAGCTTGGAAGGAAACAAATTTGGCTAAGTATTGGCTTGAGCTGGTTTGTGAGGTAGTGAGATAGATTGTACTTGTGTAGAGATTGTTCGGGTTGAACAAGCATTGTATTTTCTTCTTAGATCTTCTAATTAATGCAATATACATATAGCTGGGGTTTTTAGCTATGGATTACTTTAGAAAATTATGTGCTATGTGTGATTGAAATTCTTCCTTTTTCTGCTTCGTGAATTCATCAGTCAATTTTTTGTTTCCGTTGATGAGTAGAGTATATTCAAGTAAATTGTTTTAACATATTATAATCCGCAGTTTGAATCTACAAGAAAATTCTACATCTTAGTTCCAATTAAGGAAGTGGGGCCTATATACTGACCACAAACTAACATCCTACAAGGACTGCAGATCACCCAAGAGCTGAAGAAACACCTCAGGTGGTCAATCCCTTAGCTGGAACCTTGTTTCATTGACCTAGACCCATAATTGCACTATTGATACTACTTCCTTGCGGTTATGAGGTTATAACTACACTCACATGCATACCTCCATGCAATTATGACCTAAACTCTTAAGTTCTAAGTATGCGGTCCCGAGATTTGTGCCACCTTTTCAGGCCAACCTCCAGACCACTGCCCATAATTGCCTAAGACTTTCTAGAATCATTATTAACATGATGATAAAGATAAACATCCAATATAGAATAAAAAAACTTGACCTAGATTGCCTAATCCATAACAAATATTTCGTCAAACACATGGCAAACATAGAAGCTACAGGTCGTGATTACATATATGATCATATTAGTTTGAGATTCATATGAGAATCACCAAGAAGGCTCCATGCCCTCTACATATAGCTGCAACAACACTTATTATTCCATATATTCATCAACCATTAGATAACTAAATAAACCATAATATGAGCCATAGATAACATACATCATGTAACCAACAAATAACCAACGAATCTCTAGCATAGAAACCATGGCAACACAGTCATAATATCACCAACATAATCACTACAAATTCTCATAGATCACAATAGGAAAATTTCTCATATTAACATATGAAAATGCCAACCAAGTTAGGGACTTCCACGTACAACCCAGCCGTAGATTGGGCTAAACCAAATCTCTATTTCATCTAATCACCCCACACCATATTCCAAGCATGAATGTGGGATCTCATGGAATAAACAAACACAAAACCAAACCAGGGCTTCCACGGGCTAGACCACCTCAACCTTCAACCATAGTGATTCCACCTTTACGGTCGAACACCACTAACACCAACTAGATCAATCTCTACCCAAGCTGTCCAGGGATCCAGGAACTAGTAACTCAACCCATAACCTTCCAGGGCTCAAGAGCATTTGTCCAACTTGACTCTAGGGACTAGTAACTCAACACACCAAGGGCTCCAGAGTGTTTATCCCAACAAAGGTTCCAAGACTAATAACTCAACTCAAGCGAGCTTCCAGAGCACTTGTTCCAACCCACAACCATAAGGAACGTTAGCACCAATAAGAAAAACAACAAGTGGAAAAACCCACAACACCATGGTTATCCAGAAAGTGGCAAGGCAAGGTTAAAACCATTGTCAATAGAGGAAAATCTCCATTCCAATGACAATAGATAACTAGCAAGCCACATGCATATACCATGCATCCGGAAATCAACAACGAAATCACACATGCAACTCGTTACCTACAAAGCAATATAGTTGTAGCTCTTGATCCAATTGTTCCCTTACAATTTCCTTTGCCTTCTTTCTCTAATCCAAGTGAATGCTAGAGTGCTCCAAGATTTCTCCAAGATTTCTCTAAGTGTGCAAGAGTATGAGAGAATGAAATGAGAGCTCCAAAATTGAACTAACAAAAGCTATGAACTGATCCTCATAGTATTTTTTTATTATCATTGATGCCTCTATTTTCTTCATTTTCCTTCATTTTTTCCTCTGATTTCCTTATCATGCAAATCTATGTCTCTTCACCTTCCTTTTATCCTATTTCCTTTATTTCATAAACAAGATGCCAATTATTGTCACTTTTCCTTTGCCAATGCCTTTTTCAATTACCATAACCATTTATTAATCACAAGTGATACCCATCACTACATTTTTGCCCAACATTTAGTTTGGAATATATGTCCCATGACCTTGGTCTTATTTTATTTACATGGAAAATTAACTAGGGATTGCTACAAACCCCTCCCCCTTAGGGGAACATCGTACTTAGTGTTCTATGACACCTATTACCAGCAAACCGTTGAAAACAACACATAATGTCCATGGAGCTTTCTAACACAATTCATTGTAGTCTTTACAATGAACAAAAACTTCAAACCATGACCAACATGACAAACATGACAAACATGACAATAATATTGCTTATTGGTGATTTATAACACAACTCATTGTAGTATCTACAACAACATCCATATATACATATACATATACCAAAAAATCATTTGCTTGAACCAACAAATAATGAAGGATATAAAGCATGCATCTAATCAACCATCTCCCATGTAGATTCATCGGGCCCAAAGTGCTTCCACTGCACTTTAACTTGCTTGATTGCTCTATTTTGGAGCATGAGTTATTTCCGTTGCAATATGCATTGTGGTTCTGGATAGAATTCTCCCTCTGGTTCCGCTTACAATACAGACCAGTCAATCACATGATCAGTGTCCTAGACATACTTCTTAAGCAATGAAACATGGAAAACATCATGGAATTTGACTGTAAGAGGCAGTGTAATTCAGTAGGCCATTGGTCCAATCCTCTCAAGGATCTCGAAAGGCCTGCAATACCGATGTGTCAACTTGGCACATGATCCAGTCCTTAAGGATATCCTATTGGGCTTGATACACAAGTACAATGTTCCCCAACCTGAAACTCCTTAAATACCCTGTGTTGATCTGCATAACTCTTCTGCCTATCCTTTGTTTCCTTCAAATTCCTCTTGATAACCTACATTTCCTGTTCCATCTCTACCAATATGTCCAATCCAATCAGTGCCTTGTTCACTGGATCACTTTAGTTTATAGGAGTATTACAACTCTACCCATAGTGTACCTCAAACTGACTCATCTTCAAGGACTTTTGAAACTTGTTATTATATGAAAAATCTACCAATGAAAGATACTATTCCCACTTTCATCGTTGATGCATAATGTACATCCTCAACATGTCCTCAAGAATCTTTTTGACCCTCTTTGTCTGTCCATCTGCCTGTGGATGATAAGTTGTATTGAAGGCAAACTTTGTCCCTAAACCTACAACAACTCCTTCCAAAACCTAGAAGTGAACTTGCATATATATATGATATGATCTTCTTAGGAACACCATGCAACCTCACTATCTACCCGATGAAAATATGAACTACCTCACTAGTTGTATTCGTAGACTTAACTACAGTGAAGTGTTCTACCATACTTAACTTGTCAACCACTACTATGATGGAATCATTTTGTCTCAATGCCCTTGACAAACTTGTAATGAAATCCATGGAAATGACCTCCCATTTCCACTCTCGAATCAAAATCGACTGCAATAAACTACCTGGATGCTTACACCTTTCTTTTATGTACTGACAATCCGAACATCTCACAACAAACTCAGCCACCTCAAGTTCAACCAATGATAGAATTTATCAATTGTTGTCAATGTCTTACGATATCCCGGGTGACCTGAATGCTGCTTGACATGAAACTCCCTTAAGATAAGCTTCTTGAGCTTACTATCATCTGACTCATAAATCTTGTTCCTGAATATGACTAAGCCATTTGTTGTGATATGCTACTCCTCATCCCTATCACCTTCACCCTGCTTCTGTAACCTATGCCTCAACTACTAATACTTTTCATCATGATGTCCTACTTGCAAGATCACTCCTGCAAGTCTGTCCCATAAGAACTCACTGTTGCAATGTGACTCACTTGCACCCCTCTACTACAATGTGACTCACTTGCACCCCTCTACTAAGAGCATCTACAACCCTATTCTCCTTTCCCTTGATGTACTTGATCTCAAAATCAAACTCACTGAGAGTAGCCAACCATCTAGCTTGCCTGACATTCATATTAGGTTGGTCAAACAAGTACCTAATCCCACTATGATCACTCATCAAGACGAATTTCCTACCAAGAAGACAATGTCTCCACATCGTTCTTCTCATGCTCATTCAACTTCCTTGACTCATAGCATACCACCTATCCTTCCTACATCAATACTCCACCTAGTCCTCTCTTGCAAGCATCTATACAAACCACAAACTCTTTATCTAGATTTTCAATCTTCAAGACTGAAGCATTTGTAAGCAAATGTTTAAACTGGTTAAAACTAGTGGCACACTCCTTAGTCCATTCAAACTTCTTTCCTTTTCGCTGCAAAGATGTAATCGGATAAAAAATATGTGAGAAGTTCCCGATGAACCGCTTGTAGTAGCCTAATAATCCCATGAATTATCTAACCTCATCCACATTCCTAGGAGCTGCCCATTCCATGATAACTTTGATATTTTTGGGTCCACTGTTATACCTGCCTTGGAAACAACATGTCCCAAGTAATGAACTTTTGTCTGAAAGAAACTGCACTTACTAAGATTGACGTACAACTGATGCTCTCTTAAAAATATTAACATTGCTACTAGGTTCTCTGCATGCTCTTCCTCATTCTTGGAATATATCAATATGTCATCAATGAATACTATCACAAACTTGTCCAGATAAGGATACAACAAACTATTCATCAAACACATGAAAGTAGTTGGAGCATTAGTAAGACCAAAAGGAACTACTACAAACTCATAATGCCCATACTTGGTACAAAATGTGGTTTTGTACGTCTTCTTCTTTGATGCGTACCTGATTATATCCTGATCTCAAGTCAATCTTCGAGAACATTGTTGTTCCCTCCAATTGATCAAACAAGTCATCAATCTGCAATAATGGGTACCTGTTCTTGATTGTTACCTTTTTTAATTGCCTATAATAAATGCACAACCTAAGAGTGCCATCCTTCTTCTTAATAAACAATATTGACACACCCCAAGGTGATACACTTGGCCTAATGTATGCCTTATCAAGAATTTCCTTAAGCTACAACTTCAATTCCACCAACTCCGAAGTGTTCATCTTGCATGACACATTTGATGTTGGTGTTTCTCCTAACATCAACTCAATAGAAAATTCCACTTCCCTATGTGGCAATGACTTGGATATCTCTACTGGAAATACATCCTGAAACCACTGCAAAACCGGATACCTCTTCAAGATTTCAACATCCTTAACATCCTTTCCTTTGTCACCAAAAATATGAACTTAAACAATACACACCCTTTCCTGATACTGTGCTTTGCATGCATAGTTGTAAGCATTCTAACTGACGTAGGCTTCTTCTTACCCTGCAAAATTCTTCTTTCTCCATCATCATCCAGGCACTCAATAGTCTTATCATAGCAATCTACCTTAGTCCTATGAATGTACAACCAATCCATGCCCAAAAGCATATTGTATGATCCCAAAGGAAACCCATTTAGATGTGCTGAAGTAGACATACCATTCAACTCAAATGCACAACCTCTCACCCAATAATGAACTCTTTTCTTGGTCCCTGAAGCCAACTACACCAACCAAGATTATGGATGCACTTCTTTATTCAATCAACACTTATCCATGAGGTCAGGATTGATATAACTATAGTTAGATCTAGGGTCAATCAAAATGGAAGCAACTTGATCACAAAGCGTACCTTCCATCTCGATAATAGATGCCTGATGATCAACCTGCCTATTATCAACTATTGCATAAATAAGGGGAATGCTCTGTCCAACATATCTAATTGTTTGTGCCTCTTGGGCATTGTAAATATGAGGTCTACCACCCTGATGTTGTGGACAATCTCTCCTGCAATGTTCTCCAACACTGAAAAGGCTTCCTGCCATCAACCTTGTTCTGCTCCTTAGACTGAAAACCATGTCCTCTATCAACTGCATTGAATTTCTTTTATGATGTTACATTCTCCTTATTACCTGGATCAAGATGTCTTCCTCACTTCTTATCCCGCTTTTCTTTAGTATTGTCATTACCTTTCCAACCCTGCTTAGGTTCTGACTTACGCTTAGATTGTTCATAACAATGTTTCATCTTCCCAATTATTTCCTCCGATGTACGAGGCTAATCATACTCAATTTTATCCTTAAATCTTAATAACAATCCACTAACGAATCTTTGAACTGTTAGTTTTCATAGCATCATATGTGTTTTGGCCATGAAGTTTGGTGGATAGGCTAGAATACATGAGATCTCCAAAACCCAGAAATTGTTTCTAGAAATTCCACCTAGAGATGACTTAATTAGATTATTAACCTATTTTTTTTTTTAATGTTTGCTAAGTCCAAACTTAGGAATATTGGTTAATGAATCAGAATTAATTAAGTCAAGGTGAGAATAGTATAGAAACTCACACAGATTGACTTCAATATGATCCTATCCCTTGATTAAGTTTTAATCTTGGCCATTAGTGCTCCAACAGAGAATTATAAGAAAAAGTTGATGGGCACTTAGAGAACACATTAGAGACATTTGGAGAATTCAATTTTCTAGAGTAGCAATAGTCAATTGTCAGAGAGTTCGATCTTTAAGAGGAAGAAGAGACAGTGAAGAGCAGGCACAGTGAGGTTGGAGGAAGTTTTCTAGATCCAACGAGTGCATTTGTAGAGAGGTAGCTATTTCTCCAAGAGGTTGCGAAAAGCCTCAAGAAGGTGGTTTGATTTGCTGGGAAGGAAGACATTTTCAGTTCCAGAGGCAGGCAAAGGTCTAGAGTGCCATAGAGATTTTTTCCCTATCAACAGTAGGCATGACGACTAGACTAGCAGTTAGTTTGGGCAGCAGTTGTAGCAGGGAGCATCAGGTTGACGTAGAGCCTGTGTAGACCCAGCTGGACGACTCACTTTTCAGAGGCAATCTAGCGTTGGAATTGCCCGGAGTGAGGGTAATTTCCCTCTAAATATTTTTTCTAGTATTTTCTACGCAGGATAGCATATTTCAGCATCCAGATTATTGTACTTAGAAGTTCTCACTATTGCATAATAATAAAACCCTCAGTTGCTGCACGGGTTTTCCCAAGTTGGGGTTTTCTGGGGACTTTTGTCCAAAAATAACGGTGTCATTTTTACGTGTGGGTGTGCTATATTTTCTCAATTTCCAACACTATTTTTCTTCCACAATATTTATTTGTGAAAATCACAGTGTGAATTATTTGGTATTTGCCATAACAAACTGTAAATAAATTGTTAAATAAATTAACAATTAGCAAAATAATTTCTAGTTGTTGTGATAGATGAAATTTTCACATCTTCTCATCTGTAAGATATGGTACATACCTCAATAACTCCATAAACTTGGTCATATACTCTTCATCTGTCATAGATCCAATATTGAACTCGTAGAACTCCTTAGCCTTACCGTCATAGAATCTCTCAGACAAATACTTATTTTTGAAGGGTTTTTTGAACTCATGCCAACTCAATTCCCTTGTCTTGATGCTTCTGACACGCTTCACATCTTCCCACCGGATATTTTCTTTCCCTTCGAGAATGAAAATAACTATCTCGGCTTTCATATTCTTTGAATAGTCATGCAACTAAAATAACTTCTTCATCCCAAGCAACCATGCTTCTTCATCTTTCGATTTCTTTAGATCTCCATCAAAGGTAGGAGGTTTGGCTTTCTTGAACTCATCCGGAAAGTACTACTTCTCACTCCTCTTGTAAGGATGATAACAATGATGACCATGATGTATATTTGAACCATAAGTAAAATGGAACCCATAATCACTACCTCTCCTATCAGGTGTATCCATCCATCTACCACCTCTGAGTGTATCATCCTTGTTCAACCTGTGTCCTCCATGAGACTTGCTACCATATGCTCCATTAGTCCTTTCCTCCTTTCCATATTTGCTGTGTGGTTGTCCCTGTCTTTGCAAATTTGATAAAGTTTGAAGGATCACCGCTTTGACCTCTGCTTTCCTTTCTTGTGCCCTGGCAAGCCTTTCGTGTGACTGAATTATCCTGTCATTATCCACCTTACAACTTTTGATCTCTTCCTTTAAACTTCTCAAGGTATTTGATATGTTAGGAGAGTACTCATCTCTTTGATGCTCATTTGATCTATAAGGAGAGTCACGTGAACTATAATCCACCATTTTGCTTGTCATCTTTGATCTTTTCCTTCCTATAAATATACCTTGTCAGATAACCAAATATAAACATAATCAACAGACCTTAGTGAAGTTCAGGGCAGACCATCTCGTTTGCACAAATCAGTTAAGATTAGCACTATATATAATATATATAATATATATATATATATATCAATTATCATAACATGCCAACATCAGCGACCTCTACATGGCGACAAAATCTTGACAATGACCATCATGAGAAATAACCAACATGTATACATGATAAAAACATAGACAATCAGACATGCATACATAACAATCACACCAAGCCCATTTAGTCAAAATGTTTGAACCTGGAAGCTCTGATACCACCATGTAATGCCTCCTCCCACATTTACCCAAATTCACAAGCACGTCAGGGTAAACATGAGATGAGATTCATTATGACCTGACCTAACCTCCTAATTCCAATTAAGGAAGTGGGGCCTACAAACTAACCACAAAATGAAATACTACAGGGACTGCAGATCACCAAGGAGTTGAAGAAACACCCCAGGTGGTCAATCCTTGAGTTTGAACCTTGTTTTACTTACCTAGACCCACAACTGCACCCTTGACATTGCTTCCATTTGGTTATGAGGCTATAACCACATTCACAAGCTTGCCTCCATGCAATTATGACCTAAACTCTTTAGTTTTGAGCATGCAGTCCTGAGATTTGTGCCACATTTCCAGGCCAGCCTCCAGACCATTGCCCATAATTACCTGAGACTTTCCAGAATCATTATTAACATGATGAAAAATCTAAATTTTTAGTCTCAAATAAAAAATTTGACCTAGATTTCTTAATCCATAACAAACATTTCTTCAAACACATGGAAAACATTGAAGCTACATGTCATGAATGAATATATAATCATATTAGTTTGAGATTCATCTGAGAATCACTGAGAAGGCTCTATGCGCTCTCCACATAGATGCAACAACACTTGTTAGTCCATATATTCATCAACCATTAGATAAATAAATAAATCATAACATCAACCATAAATAACATAAATCATGTAAACAACAAATAACCAACAAATATCCAACATAGAAACCATGTAAACACAACCATAATATCACCAACACAATCACTACAAATGTTCATAGATCACAATAATAAAATGTCTCATATTAACATATGAAAATTCCAACCAAGTCAGATATTTCCACATACCACCCAACCATAGATTGAGCTGAACCAAATCTCTCTTTCGGCTAATCACCCCCTTCCATATTCCAATCATGAATGTGGGATCTCATGGAATAAACCAACACAAAACAAAACCAATGCTTCAAGATGCCAGACCACATCAACCCTCGACCACAATATTTCCACCTCTACGGTTAGATATCACTAACACCAAACAAATCGGTCTCTACCTAAGCTATCTAGGGATCCAAGAACTAGTAACTCAACTCACAACCTTCCAGGGCCCCATAATGTTTTTCCAACCTAATTCTAGGGACTAGTAACTCAACCCTCCAAGGGCTCCAAAGCATTTGTCCTAACTTAAGCTCCAGGTCTAGTAACTCAACCGAAGCTATTCCAGGGCTTCCAAAGCATTTGTTCCAACCCACAACCATAGGGAACATGACCACCAATCAGAAAAACAAGTGGAAAAACACAAAACACCATGGATATCTAGGAAATGGAAAGGCAAGGCTAAAACCTTTGTCAATCCAAACAAATATCCATGCCAGTGACAACACATAACTAGCAAATCACATGCATATACCATGCATCCAGGATTCAACAAGGAAATTACACATGTAACCTGTTACCTGCAAAGAAATCCAGCTATAGTTACTAATCCAATTATTCCCTTGCACTTTCTTGCATTCCTTTGTCTTCTTTCTCCAATCCAAGTGAATGCTAGAGTGCTCCAAGCATGCTCCAAGAATGCTCCAAGATTTCTCTAAGTGTGCAAGAGTATGAGAGAATGAAATGAGAGCTCTAAAACTAAACTGAGAAAAGATGTGAATTGATCCTCGTAATCCTATTTGTCATTGAGGCCTCTATTTTCTTTATTTTTCCTCTGATTTCCTTAGCATGCAAATACGTGTCTATTCACCTTCATTTCCTCCTATTTTCCTTTATTTCATAAAGAAAATGCCAACTATTACCACTTTGCCTTTGCCAATTTCTATACCCATTTATTAATCACAAGTGATACCCATCACTATGTTTTTTCCCAACATTCAGCTTGGAATACGTGTCCCATGACCTTCGTGTTATTTTATTTATATGGAAAATCAACTAGGGGTTGTTATAGGTACCTCCACAATAATAGCTAGAAGGTTTAAAAAATTGGATTCCTTTCTGGAAGCTTTTAGAGGCCAAACAAACCTAGGGAAAACTCATATTTATACATGAAATGTATCATTAAGGAAGCAAAGACAAATTGGAAGAGTTTTTGGTTTTCAAATAATTAAATCATGGAAGGAATTCAAATATCTGGGAATTCCAATGTACCTAACATCACATTCATCTCAAGCATGGGAAGTAGTCCTAACAAAATTTAAAGTGAAATTTGCCTCTTGGGGAGCTGTATGGCTCAACCTTGTTGGGTGTGTTTTTTTTTTTTTTTTTTTCTCTCCTCTACATTTATACCAATCCTCATATCTCCTTAATCCATAGAGCATCCTTTCGACTTTAGAAAAAAGAATCTCACAAATTATGATGGGAAGGTGGTAAGGCAAGATCCAAAAAATTCCATTTGTTAAATGGGCTTTGATGAAGGCCCCTAAAAATCATGGGGGTTTAGGAATATGGGATCCATTTCTAACGAATAAGGCAATATAAGCAAACCAGTTTGGAGATTCATATACCCAAGAAAAATACTAATGGAAAGCAACCTCAAAGGTAAAATATATTCAAGGAGAAACAACTTGATGCATGGAATCCATCATGATAATGAAAGGACGTTCCTCAATCTGGAATTATTATTATTATTTTTATTAATTTTTTTTTTTTTCAACACCCCCCTCATCCACTTAGAGTTGTATTGGAAGCCAGGAAATGGTAATAATATTAATCTATGGATTGATAAGATCATGGACTAGAGGCCTCTTAAACGATTTCATGAATTCCTTCCCCTACAAGAATATTTTTATGCTCAAAGGAGATTTACATTGGCTTACATATCAAATTGGGACATATATGGAAATTTGATGAATTGGAACTTACAAAACGTTCCACCAAATCTCCAGTGCTTGGATGCCAAGCTCCGTGAACGACTAATAGGTTATGTGCCTCAGAGAAAGGAGGATGAAGATCAAATCGGTTGTAATGTTTTAGAGTATTTAGTCAACAAAGGCTATGCAACTTTCCTCTTTCAGTCTAACGTGCCTCCAATGCTCAACATTTGGAAAATAATATGGGATACTAATGCTAATCCAAAGTGGAAATCCTTCAGATGGCTTCTTGTACATAAAAAATCTTAACAATTGAGAACCTTAGAATGAGAGGCATCCATGGCCCCTCAAGATGCTTTCTCTGCAGGAAGCAAGTTAAGATATCTCTCATATTTTTTGGAATGTGATTATATAAAAAGGTTAGGATGGAGGCAACATCTACTCTCCATAGTAGGGTCAAATGGATCTCTACTCTACAAAAGTAGTTCTCCTCTTGGACAAAAAAGTATAAAGGTAGCCTTATATGGAAACCTATTCTCAAAATGTATTTGGGAGCACTTCCTAATTTTTCATGTTGGAAAGTTTGGCTTGCCAATAATAATGTAATCTACAAGCTTACTCCTCCCTGGAGCATTGCAATTAAAGCATTACCATTCTGTGCCAAATTTGAAGCTCAAAAGCAAGATCATAGCTCCCTTATGAAAGAGTTGGATTAGTTGGAGCAAGTATGGCCCAATAAATTGGTAGGTATCAATAACATGCTACAAATTAATGGTTAGAATCAACAAACTATGGGAGAATGTTAGACTCTTAAATGACAAATGTAGAATTCAAAACTTGGAAGAATAGTAGAGAAGGATGGATACTCTATTTTGATGGGGCATCCAAATGAGATCCATGAGTGGTAAGAAGCGGGGGAACTTTGTGGCCTTGAGGATGGGCCTTGGTCATATGAAAAACAATTATGTAGAGATTCATGGTATTTATCAGGCTTTTTTCCTGACGAGGGAAAATGTCAACCTCGTGGGGTCTGTTTCGAGAATCCATCTACATTTTTAAAGAGGTGGTTCTCCTCTATTTGAACACACTTGAATATCAAATATTGAACATTCAACTCCTACACATGTGATTGGACCAAGTGTTCTTCAAAACATAAATAAACTATATATACAACAAAATAAATTAAATTCTCATAATTTCATCCCACATTATCATCCATGAGCACTTGTGAGAAAACATATTTCAAGTTAATAAAGAAAGAGAAAGTGTTGGTCCACACATTCAGAGAACTATAAAGTGATATTACACATGTAAAGTTGCACAAGCATAGGAAAACATTCACAAGACTCTTACTTGTTTTTTGAGAATTAAAGTTTTTGAACCACAAATAAAATGAATTTTATGCGAGAGTCAAAGAATAATTTATGAACTTAAAAGTAATAGAGTCAAGTGCCTAAAGTACAATAAAAAAAACTTGTTACTTAAGCATAAAATGAAATATGTTCATCTCCGAGGGACTGGTATTAAGCCTCCATGAACCAAATGGTAATAATAAAGGTACCTTGAAAAAAAGAGAGAAAACACAGTCATGTATTGGCTTTAGAAAACATGCAATATGTCAACAGATTTGGATTAATCCTAGACTCAAAAGGTAGAAGGGAATTGATTCAAAGGAAAACAAACACTAACAAAATTATAGAAGGATAAAGTATGGAACAAGAATCCCCTTAGCATTGAAGAAGCATATGGTTTATATGGTTGCAGAAAGATCGTTATCCTAACTGATTGGGCAGTTACTGAGGATTAACAATTGATGTAGCCATTCTTAAAGGTATTCTTTCATTTGAGGAATGATGGTGTCTTTATTTACTCATAACTCAAATATCTTTGCCTTGATTTCTTGTTCATCTGATCATATTTTCCTGGCCATAGATAATTGGTCCTCATTGTTATTGACAAAAGTAACAAACCACCTTTTAATTTGGGCCTCTAGAAAGTCTGTTAAGTTGTTGAACTCATAACCCAATGATGTTTTAATAATATCCAATTCTCTTTTGAATATATCTTGGGGAACCATGATGGAATCTCTGATTATATGTGGGCCCTGAAGGTCTTTGAAAACTTTAAAAACTTTGAGAAAGGTGTTACTCCTACGATCATCAATACTCAAACGCACAATAATGGCATCTTGTAATAATTTTATTCTAACAAACCATCCACCTTTTGATTTCCTTTATCCTCTTCAATCTTATAAGGATTTGCCATGTTCTTTAGAAGTCACTTAAGAGTATTGACATTATTTAAAAAAGTATACAACTAATTATTAACAAAATGTTGATCGTCTTGGAGATATTTCTTTAGATACACAATAATGAACAAATCCTTTAGGATAAGTTCCTCAATTGGAATGCAATTTCCTATACTTCTTCAATAATTTTTAGTTGATTATTAATGCTATTACAAAATATGATCTAACATTGTTCAGTAGGTTTGTTTCTTTCCTAATTCTTTGGGGTGTCTCAGGTGTAGTGGTTGTGATCTCTGGTGCTTGAATAACTAGTGGGGTCATAAATAGTGGAGTAGGATTTTGATCTTCTTCACACTCATTTAACCTCTTCCTAAACTTTAAATTCTTTATTTCTTGTTCCATGATGGAGTGTACAGGAGCTTCACCTGTAGTCTGATGTAGCTTTAGAAGACCTATGGGTCCAACTCTAGAAACATCAAATTCAACATTCCAATGGCTAGTAACCATCTTATCTCGAACCTTAACATTTTCAAATCACAATTTCTTGCTTGACTTGTCATATTGTGTATTTGTATACCTAAGGATTAGTCCTCAAAAGTGACCAATTCTTCTGTAGTGATTTTGTGTATCATTCCATGGGTTTCACCATATGTGTCGTAATCTAATTAGGCATTGTAGTACTGTCAACTTCCATGTCATTGTGTCCTTTGGCATTTTGAAACCATTTCTTGGTAGAACTCTTACTCTTGGATGAACTAGTGATATGTGAATGTTCAAAAGTCACTTGGGAGGTGGTTCCTCTCCATCTCCACCAGAGCGCCTATCATTACTATCTCCTTTAATCTGAACATTGTCTCTTCTCTTGTGACTAGAAGAGGAACTCAAGAAAGCTTGTGGTGTTGAAGTTGGTTGAGAATTCACAAAATTTTTACCTCTTTTTTTATTTTTCCCTTTTATGTTGGTGCTTGTTTCCATGATCACTTGTTTCGTATGGGTGCATACTTCCTTTTCTTTGAATGGGCCGATGCGACTTTCTCCACTTTTTTTAGAATTCCTTATAAATAAGATATTGTATCTGAGTATAGACAAATTCTTTGAGAATATCTCTTCAGGATCAAATCTCTGGATAGGTTATGCTTCAATTAAATTAAAGAATTCAACAACTAAGAGAATTTTGCTAGATGTCAAGTGGGTGTAGCACAGGTGGTAGGGAGGAGTTTCTATTATCCTCCCCACCTGGGTTCTAGTCCCACCGAGATTGACATGCTTGATCCTTAAGAGTAATTTATGCATGAAATATAGCTGACTCACCTAGACAAGGGTGGATATTCCATGGATGTAGCTAGTATTAATCTTCAGTATAGTGAAATACACGAGAAAAGAAGAAGAAGAAGATGAGAAAATTTTCTTATGGTAATCTCTCCAACAATAATTGGTAAGGAGATGAACTACTTTTTATTTTTTATTTCAAATAGTTGAACCATGGGTGGTAATGTTGGAATATTTCAACAACAAAATATCTATTGAGCATTAACCTAGGTAGTAAGAAGGGTTTATATTGAAATCCATAAATTCTAACTAGGGTGTGGTCTTCCATTTCCTCATGTATTCCCTTTCCCTACAAAAAAGTCTATGCTTCAGTAGAAATCCTCAGGGGTTCCTACTCGGTCAACATATAATTAACTTCTCTAACAAATAAATCTTGAATTTGATGAAAATTAAATGGATCCTTATGTTTCCATGGCATGGGATACCACAAATTTATTGGATCCACATTTGGATTTATATTACTTTTATGTGGTAACCAATGAAAAGTATGTCATGAAACAAGAGCCAAAACTAGATAAGCAATCATGAAAAACCTCTGAGTTTTAAACAATTTTACTAACTGAAAAGAAATCTCATTGGAGATGACCCCCACCTAGTCGAAGATAACATCTCTCTTGAAGTCAATACAACACATACAAAACTAACCTCAGAATAGTTTATATTGTTTCTCGTCCCATTGGTTGCACAAATAACCAAGTGAAATCATTATATGGCTCCACAAATGTAGAGATATCAATAAAAGAAATGTTGGGGGGACTTGTGCTAGGTGTGGTAAGAATTCCTAGATGATATTCATCCCGCCACCCTAAGGATCAAGAAAAGCATTTCTTGAGTTGCTTGGTGGGATTTGGTGAATTAAATATTTTCCCGAAGACCTTGGGAGTTAGGGGAATTAGATTATTCTTGGTGCCTAGCATGATAGTCTTGGTCTTCAGGTCAAAGTGTCTGGTGAAGAGATAAACAAATTCTCTAAAAAAAAAAAAAAAAAAAAAATTCATGAACACATGCAAAATTTGCTAGCCCCATGCTCCAAATTTTATTTCTTTGCCTTTCTTCTTAGGCTATATTCAAATACCAATTGTATGCAGTGGACTAGAGAATTTTTTTTATCTAGGTGGGCGAGTGAATTAATTGTATCCCCACAAAATGCCTCCTTCTTTCTTTTGGTGGCCATCTGTTCAATGTACTCGGAGATGCATGAGATATAAATGAAGCTTTAGTGGAGCTTAAATATTAAATCCTTGTTCTATGGTACAATTAATAGGATGTTACTATATTTCATACCACTTTTGTTGGGCCATGTGAAATAATACTCGAAAGTCAATGTGTATTACTTTCTATGTAAGGTGATGGGAAGTAATTCATATAGTATGATATCAAGCACCTAAAGAGTGATTCACATAGTACCATATGAAGTGATTCCTTTACCTCAAGGATTGGAGTTCCCTCAATGGGATTTTAATTAACCTCAAATTGAGAAAAAACCATATTTACTTAAAGGATTGAAGTGAATTCAATGAGGTCCCCTCTTGACGTGTCACGTACAGAGAACTGTCATATACAAGAATAAATGTTTGCAGAGGAATGGGTGTGTGGAAGGTTGCAATGTGTGGAAGACAAGGATGTGAAAAGTTGAGATGTTCGAAGATCTAATTGTGTAGGGAACATATGAATAAAATCCTTTCACATATTAAAATTTAGCAAAGCATTGACCATGCATAGAAGATGTGTGCAAAGGAAAAATGGTGCGGAGTGGTAAGCTATGCAAGATTTCTCTGCACATATCCATAAGAAAAATGACTATGAAGCTTGATTATAATACATAGAATTTGGGTCAACAAGTACATGTGGACCCAACCTGTATCCAAGTCATTCGGGATAGGCCAACACTGATGACTCTAATAGAGATCTATAACTTCTCGGGCCTTGGTAACTTTTATTGAAGGTTCGTGTTGGAGTTCTCTCGTATCACTTGTACCTTATGTCAAGTGACCAATGGTGGAGCAAAATCAAATTTTTCCCATTCCGTGTCACAAAAGAAAGCATTCAAGGATTTGAAACACCGCCTTTGCTCTACACCAGTCCTCACACTACCAAACCTACAACAACCATTTGAGATTGAGGTAAGTGCCTTTGAATATGCTATTAATGCAATCCTCATTTAGCAAGGACATCCAATGTTAAGATCATAGTGAAACACTCTCTAATATTGTTCGAAGACACCCCACCTATGACAAGAAGAAGTACTACATTGTGTAGGCATGTTGAAAATGGAAGAATTGGATTCTTGGGAAGGAGAGGATCATCCACACTGATCACGGGCCTTTGCAATTCATGTGAACAGAAGGAAATTTATAAAATGACAACCAAAAAGAATGGTCCACATACCTGCAAAAATTCCCCTTGAACATCAAATACAATATGGGTAACACCAATCATGTCATAAATTGCCTCAATCAACCCTTAGTTGTGGCGTTAAGCACAATTACTAACTCTTGTGGGAACGAGACCTATGGGTGGCCACAATTATACAACAAAGACTTTGACTTCACTACCACATACTAGAAGTTGATCACTAGCAAACAAGTTCCAGACTTCCACCTACAGGATGCAATTTTGTGTTACCTGGGCCACCTTTGTGTTCCTTCAAGAAAGCATGCCAAGCTAATATAGGAGGAACAATTAGATGACATGGAAATTTGGTGTGGAGAAGATAATAACAATTCTTTAGAAGTATTTCTATTGGCCAAATCTTAGACAAGATGTTCATCAATATATTAGATTGTGCATTGCCTGTGCCATTATGAAACTAACCATCAAGAAGTATGGATTGTAAACTCCTCTATCAACCCCAAACATGCCTTGGGAGTTGATCTCCATGGATTGCATGTCAGGTTTTCCATCCACTAAGCATGGTAATGATTATAATTATAACTGAAGCCATTGGTAAGCACTTCTTTGAGAATGTCTAGGTTCATTTTTTGCTACTTGAAACCATTATTTTAGATATTTATAACAGGTCCCTTAGCACTGTTTGGTCCAACCTTTGGTCTTTGATGGATACCAAGTTGACCAAATCAACTTCCTTCCATCCCTAATTAAATGGACAAATAAAAGTGATCAACAAGATGATTGTGCATATCTTGTGCATGTACAACTCCAAGCATCTATGTACATGGGACAGAAACATTCCATACGTTTAACATAGTTATAACAATGCCCTCATGTAACAACCCCCCCATTTATATGAGTAATAGTTAATATTTGACATATAAATGGGGACCCTTTTTAAAATTTTGAAAAATAAATGCTAACTCTAAGAAATTGTTGACAATAATACTGAGAGGGGGGGTGAATCAGTATTATCTAATTCTTTTACCAAATCTTTCTTATTTATACTTCGAATTATTTTTGCATACCAATACCATA
>APFE031050884.1:47637-94813 GCA_000404065.3 Pinus taeda | reverse complement strand
ACAGATCTGAACATGCGCCGAAGAGATCTCCATCCATCAGTAGATTCGCCTTATTTAGATCTAGACATCTCTCATAACCCATCACTAGAACTTCAGATCTAGCTTCTTAAGATATTCAACCCAAAAGCACATATATAGGCCAAATGATCTCCTCTTCTTTATATAGGCAAGCTCTTCCTTAAATCAAGGATCATGGGGCTCAATAATAATAATAAAATAAACAATACCGCGGGCCAAAACCATGATAACCCAATACTGTTGGCTAAATACCACTAAGAAACCCCACGGGTGGGCGCTTAACTGCCTTGGAATGTGTGCACTGGGGTACGCACTCCATGAATGGGTGACCCGCGTATTCGGACGCGGTCCCTGCACGGTATGGCTGCGGGTACGCACCTCCTGAACTGTTCTCCTGCGTACTTCTTTATTTTCATCAAAAATGATAGCCATGCCATGGGTGTTGCCATCAAGTACAACATCTGAAACATATAATCATACCAGAACCATAATGCCAACAGAAATCACTTTGAAACACTTAGAAAACAACCTAAGATTAGGACCTTTATCGCAAATAGCATTTTGCAATTTTCCGCGTGATAATTATAAACATCTTTAAGAAAATCTCGAAATGCGATGTGCAATGAGGCCCCCCATTGCGATATTCCAATCAAAACGCCTTGAGAACACGCAATCGCACTTCGCAAAGTCACAAATAAATAATGCATGCCATTGTGTCATCCTTTAATGATTTGCGAAATGCGATATTGCGATTTTCACAATCGTATTTCGCAGTATCTCCAGGCAACACTATATTACAACATTTAAAAGTTGCGATGCATGAAGAAAACATTACTCATGGGAAATTACCGTGTTTTAATATAATAATGAGTGGTTTTATAGGATAATTAATGTTTAGAAACCCAAGGAGAGGTAATGATGTTTTAATTTATGGCTAGTTAACGCTGAATATATCATGCAACATTTTCCCACGATTCAAATTCATTTCACAGTGCTTGCAGCCTTAATTTCCCTATATCGTCTGTGATGATATATCTCTTCCATTTCAGGCAAGCTTCAAAAGACATGTCATTGCGAAAGGTGATGCAAAAGTAGAAGAAGCAAAGAATTACAGAGTCTAAGCTATCAGAAATGTCGCCTATATTCACTAATACCATTTGCAGCACTGATGGAGGAACGACAGCATGGGAAGTCATATACAATAGGCTTGAAGATGAACGTCCTAAAATTATTGTCATAAAGGTGATGACTGACTCAACAAAAACTTGAGGAGTACAATTCAAAGATGCTGCCTATTCCTTCCCTCACAGAATAGGAGCAAGAGCAAAAATACTCCATATACTTATATGATTAGGTGGGTGGTGGAAAATCTCAACATTGAAGATAGGAAATTCAGGAACTTGAGGATGGAGCTCATGGGGTCATTCAAAGTAGAAGACCTAAAGCAAATGTATCATATACCTGATTCTTAAGACATATATGACAAGTCATACCTAACCAACTTCGCAAAGAAAAATGAAGAACATTTCAAGATGATCTGGAGCTGAAGGGTACTGGAGAACAAGTTCAAATATAATAAAACGGGTATGTAGCTCGTAGATTCTTTGGCAAACCCCTACAACTATGCATCGTCTATGTTATGTAGGCTATATGAATTACCTAATAATGCAAGTTTTCCGTAGAATGGATTCCGTTAATTGATGCTTGTGTCAATTCCCACATAATGAATTGGGCCACCATACTATCTGATAACCTAGCCATTGCCATCTCCGAGTATCGCCAAAAGAGATCCTCCTCCACAGATAACCCTCCTTCATTTTATTTCAGTGCCTATATCATAGATGCCATCTATTTCTGCACTAAATTTCCAATCATGGGTTGGAAATGGACTTTGCAGGACCCCTACCCTATCCATCTTAGCCATAAACAGATTTGGGAATCCCATTATATACCTGATTTTTATAAAGTATGCCATGCTATTATTTTACTAGTGCATCAATTGATTTTTAATAAGAAAGCCCCCAGGTTTTCCAAAGAGGCCGCTACAGACCTTCTCATATTAGGCAAGTATTTTGTTGAAGAATGGTTTACATACATAAGGATTTTTGGCAGTATAGTGGACTCGCATGTCTTCCCTTTGTATGTCTCTAATAAACTATTAGCAAGAGAAATAACCCACCAGACTGTGGGAAAAGGCTTGACTAAGATCCTAAAAGATAACAAAAAGTCATTGTGGCCATCTTTTCCCATTCGGTGTGCTTCCTTTTCGTTAGCAAATTTCAACCATGCACCAGGGAATCACTAAGTCTAGAGAGCCTTAGGCTCCATACTCTGCCAAAGGGGCAATTCGACCATAACAAGATAGCACATAATATTACTATTGCAGTGAAGATTAAGCCCTTTAACCATGATGCTAATAATTCTGAAGACCTTTTACAGTCAGCTGAATCATTCGAACAAGCGTTCGAGTGGGCAAGGGATAATCTAAGTCCTAAAGATTTTGAAAGCTTTCAGGAATTTAGAAACAAAAGGCTCGAAATAATTCCATTACATTTGTTAAAAGCTGAGGACAAACTTACACCCAGTGTAACTGTCAACAATGAAGAACCAAATTCTCGCATAGAGTCTCAAGTGAACACAGGGAAGGCACTGGATACAAGGAAAGCCCAGAACATCGAGCATACAACAGAATTTGGTAGGATGTCAGCCGAAAAGCAGGTCATAAGTGACCTGACTAAAGATACAAGTTCTAATATCAAAAGCAATAGTTTGGAGTAGGAGTGGGACCAATTCAATAAAAAACTACAAGACACTCCTAAGACAATAGATGTCCAGGAAACCACGGAATATCACACTCCTCCGCATACCCAAAAAATTATAGAGTTTGAGTAAGGGACAACTTCGCAACAGAAAAAAATCATTCTCGCTTTACCCACATCGGAAATTGTCCTAAAGGTAAATGAAATTCCTCCTTTAGATGTGTTCTACATCCCACTTCACAAGGCTGTAGTAAGGAGACAGAGGAAAAGGAGGGTAGAGACACTAGAGATCCCACCTGGGAATGAGCTGATGGACATAGTCTGGAAGGGTATTCCTTCCAATCCAGCTGAAAACTTGACCAGACTGTCACAATTTACTGGGGCATATGCAACTACCACCATGGATAAAGCTACGAAGATATCCATTTTGTTAAAGGAGAGGGAAGAGAAGATAGTACAGCTCGAGCAACAATTACAAATAGAAAAAACAAATGTGAACCAGCAAGTTGCTGAACAAATCTCAATTGCTGCAAAATATGGAAGTGTTAAAGATAAGCCATGAAACATACATATCTGCGAAGAACATGTAAATTCGAGAATTGCAAGAAGCCATGGCAAAATATGAAGATGTTCCTACTGTCGATGAATTCATCAAAGAGGCACTAGAGATAAATTCCCTTCTATAAAAAAAACAAGAGCAATTTTGCCAAAGAATGTCGCATATCGCTCCTTATCTGATCACCAATGATCAATTAATGGATACGGCGATTGACCAGAGAACTGAATTTAAAGATTTAAATACAAGGATCTCAGAATTCATAGAATGGAAAGAAACATAAGAAGGAGGGAAAGCTAATTTTCCTGAGATTGAGGAGACACATAAGGACATTGTATTCATTGATTGAGATGTGCGGATAAAGCAAGCTGAATTAGCATTGGCAAGAGCAGCAAGGGTGTCAAAGAACATAGTAAAAGTAGTAAACCACAATTTGCACGTCACCAACCTGGTGAAAGAACGTAACCCAGAAATACTGCTAGATTTAAATGACTTGCACAAAAGCTGGAAGGAAAGAGCAGAAATCCAAAGGGAAGTGATCACAAAGTTAGCAAAGACTGTATGGGAGGCGCATTGGCAATACCTTGTCAAGCCACACAACCAAATCATGACCCTCAATTGCTCACTCCATTCAACTCAGCAGATGATGCCACCTCCCACAAATGTTATTTTCGCAGGACAGGTCAGAACACAATTTAGGGCACCTCCTCAAGTGAAATCGATGTCCGATATATGCGATTTAAAAGAGAAGCTGGAAGACAACAAGTCATCGTTATAACCTTTGCTCATCAAGTCACTTTTATTTTTAGAGTTAGTTGACTAGTTAGGAGGAAGTTTGTTTGAAACCTCCTCAAATTTTTGTATAATCTATTTTTGAACATTAGTTAGAATAGTATTTATACCCTTCTCATGAATTTAGAGAAGGGTCCATAATTTCATCAAAAACATTTTCAAATAATGCACTTCTATAAGTTTGTGAATGCCTTGATGAAATTGTGGAACATGGTTGTTTCTTTTAAATATCAGACTACTTTCTTTTGTTGATGCACTATTGTATACTTGGAAGATAATTTGATCTGAAGAAGGAGCTGATCTATGTCATTAGTCAAATGAGCAGAACTTCACATATATGGTACTTCTATCTTGTATTATTACTTCTGTTTCTATTTAATTAGTGATAACATTTCATTTTCAGGAATTGCATATGAGATATGTTCTTTCTGTTATGCGTTAATTACACTACTGTATGATGCCTAGGTGAAATTGTTTATTTTCATATATAATTATCAAATATATGCGATATAGTTTATACATTTCTTTGACTAACTATTTAGTCAAAGAAATTATCTTTACACGTTATCACCTTTGTTTAATGCATGATTGATCTTTATTATCACATGTCAAACATATATCTTTTTAGATCGCATATCACAAAGAATACCCAGGTTTATATTAGATTAAGTTAGCTAGAGATTTGCACAATAGAATAGGCCAATTAGTTATCATTATTCTTACTGCAATCGCTTGAAAACCACCCACTCTCATTTTAAAACCCACACTGGGAAACTAGTCCCATTATCCCCAGTCGGAGCCACCACTTCAAATGGAAAAGGAGTTGTCTTTAAGGTTCGGACCGGGTGGTTATCCCCCATGATGGAGCAGTAGAAATATGAGGCTTCAACATTTTGGCACTAGAAGGAGGGCCATCTGATTATGAATGACATATAAACCTAAATATCAATCAAAAAACATTCATAAGAGTCAAAAGCCCTCCACACCTTCTACACCTTCTAGATCTCGTTCAAAATCTCTAGATCAAAAATCTGAAGTTGTAGAAACATCTCCCTAGTCTCCTGAAGTATTAAGACAACCACCTTCTTTAGATTACGCTCCCGAGTCTCCCGAAGTTCACTCTTTGATATAGAAATTGGAACAATATCCATTTCTACCGAGAAACCAGAGAGGCCCGAAGCTTTTGAAGAAAGTGTCACTTCCTTATTACGAGAAATTGGTGTATTAAATAGATTAAAAAGTGAAAGAATTGGAGTAACTCCTTTTTAATTTCCCATTCATTCACGATGTAAAAAAGTTATCACATCAAGATCTGAATCGGATACCAGTGAGATCACTTCACCTTTCCATCCACTCACTTCTATTCAATCCACCTCTTCTTAACAATCCACTTCTTCAATTAGTACTGCTACTAGTACTACTAACCCAGTAGTAAGTTCTTCACCATCTATACCTACTTCTGGACCGGCCTTCCCATCTTCCTAGTATCCAACTCAAGTTATGTCCAATCAACCTGTTGGTGTCCAGGTAGGAGTGATTTATCCACCTTATTCTGACATTAATTTATCAATCCAGGTGCGTATCCTTTCAAGACAACGCGCAAGGTATATGCAGGGGAAAATGCGTAATCCTTTCCAACCAAGGGCTCGTGGTTTAAGATTCAAAACATGGCCGTAAGATTAACAGATTACAGAACTGCATAAATAATCATAAACAATAAAGAATTGTAACAACAAACATAAACCGATAAATCACACACACACAAGGACGCAACACCTGATCAGAAGAGCAGGCCCAACTCTCTGATCAGGGCTGTGTTAGCCACAGAAAAGACTAGAACAACAAAATAGATGATATTTTATTTCTCGGTAACAAATTCTTACAATATCGATGGGAGAACCCCCATTCACAGGAACAACTTGCAATTTATACACAGTGAGAGAGATTAACATATCTCCCTGAAACATAGTAACTACAGATACAAAGATGTACATCGGTTGGAACAGTATCGTCATTAGATGTTTGAGATAGAAAGAACGCCTAAGAATAGTTTCAAGGAACCTGTTCCCCGAGCTGCGCGACCTCCTTCTGGTTGGCCGTTACCAGATCTGTTGCGATATGCTGAAGTGAGGGTTCCTATTCTCCACGCTGTGGTCAAACACATAATTTAGTACCGCAAATCGATAGACTCCATGCGTTTTTACTTCATTAATTAAAATATACCAATTGGACAAGTAAGGGGGTATTTACCTTGTAAGTTTAACATGACAACATAGGTAAATGAGTACAAAAGGTAAAAAAGGGTAATGGAAATGGACAAAAAGATGGACCGATTTGGTACCCAACATCTCCCCCCAACTAGCCTTCTGCATGTCCTCATGCAGTCCGCTGCCTCTTCAAGTCTGGGTTTTGCAAACTATAAGTCTCATGAAGCCCAGTGAGATCATATTCTAAGGCCATCTCTGTTCCTAGAACATTAAACCCATTCGAAAGGACAACTTCCTTCCACCACTCCTTCGGGACATCATAAGCTGGAGTATAAATTTTGGCAGGCAACCAGAGAACAGGAAAATGAAACCGGATCCCCATCCACCGGGTCATGCATGTCTAGACACGTGCCACATACCTGGGCACTCTAGTAAGTACTTGTGCAAAATTTGGTGCACCAAAAGGTTCTCTGCTCCGAACAGTTGTAGGTGACATCATCCACCTCCTCTGACAACAATCAAGGGCCTCTTTTTGAAATGTGGTGAGTTTCTTGACACAAAGATCAAGACACCATCTTTGTGTCCTCACCATTCTATCTTTATTTCCCCCAATCCCCAGAAAGGTGTTGTGCTTATTGAACATTGTGTCTAACCTCTCATGTTCCCCTCTTATTATAAATGGCTTTGTAACTTGATTGGATTCAAAAGTGTTACAAGCCTTCTGCCACTGAATCTGATTAAAAGCATAAGAGGTGAGGGCCCTTAAATGAATGTCCCCTACATACGGGACCGAGTTAAAATCTTTGTCCAGCCGCAGTAGGTACCTGTGCAAGTAAAACTCACACAACAGATGTTTCATTGGTACATCGTGACTCCTCAAAATTTGGAGGAATTGCACACCATCCTCCATCTCATAGCTGATCTCATTCTTAATACTTTCCATGCAAAATAAAAGGAAACGTTTGTGCAAAAATAAGGAATAACAAGAAGCAGGGGGATGACATGCCATAACCTCTTGCACCAAATTGAACATTTGCTCCTTGTCGGCCTTCAGTTCTGCCACTTTCATTTCCAGCTGCTTCATCTTGAGCTGCTGCTTCGCATGTCGTAACCTCATAACATCTATGCACTCCACATATCCAAAGATGGTTGTGGAGGCTCTTTCCTCAGTCCTCCTGATCTCGTTTTTGTATTGAGCTACAGTAGATTTCCAAGGCTGTATTTCAATTGGTAAGGCATACTCCCGATCTTCAAACAGTCGTTCGATCAGGTCTGTCTGAGTGGCAGCAGAGGTCATGACTATCTGGTCTACTTGGGTTTCAGTGTCAACCTCGATAGTTTTGGCATTTTCGGCTTGCCGCTTGTACTTCTTTATTTGTTTATGCATTCTATGCACCTTCTTCCTTAGTTTCCTTACCTCCATTTTGAGCTGCATCGTCTCCCTAAACTACAGCTGATACTTTTGCTTCACTGGAAGCCTTCGCTGTTCACACAGCTCTATCCATTCTTGCTTAACTAGTAGTTCCTCAGTCGGAGGTAAATCCCTCGAAACATCTTCTACTATGTCGACTGGGGGATTTTCCTTCCTTGCTCGCTCTTCTTCACTTATTTCGTGCCCAATAGCCCCCTCGCTTGACTGTATCATTGGCTCATTTGTCGGGACTGTTTCACTTGGTCCCTCCTTTTCACCAACAACGATTTCCTCTTCGTGCACATGCCTCGCGACCCGCGATGTGCTGGCGAGATACTCTCCTGCTGATGTGTCTGTTGGGATTCCTCCAAGTTCTCCAGCCTCTGGGATTTCTTTTCTTCTTTCCTGCTCCAAGGTACCCACCACCTGAGTGGCTTCCACTCTGTAAGTTTGTGGCCTTTGAAATAGATTCAGAGCCAGCAAAATTGCAAAATCTTCTTTTTCTTCCTATCGAGGGGAACGAGTTACCCTCGCTCCTCTTGGAATCGAGGCAAAGAAAGGGAACTAGGGTGCATCTTCTATGTTTGGCCCTGAAGTTGACGCTGGTTCTTGTGGTTCAGTGTCAACCTTGTGCCCTGGTTCTCCTGCTGCTTCCTCCATGGGTCCCATGGTTTCCTCAACTCTGGGCCCTTCTTGTCTTTGTCCTTCCTCTTCATTGAGTTCCATGGTCGAAGTGGTCATGACTTCCTCTTCAACCAGATTGTCCTCCTTCATCATCTCCATGGTGGCAGGAGATCCTTGTGGGGTTCCTTCGATCACCATATTGACCACTTCATCCACGCTGGCTTATTGTGGGTTTGCTCCCCTAACTGTCATATTATCAACTTGCTCTACTAGTTCCACAGGTGAAGCTGGTTCTTGTGGGACAGCCTCATTTGTGGTACTAGTGGGCCTTTCTACATTAGCCCCCATATTTGCCATTGACTCCATAATTTCTTCTTGTTCTTGGGGAGCTACCTCATCCCCTAGTTCCTCTATCTCCATCTCCATTTCTTCCGGCTCCTCTTGGTCAACATAATCATCTTCTACAAGATCCTCCTCCATAGATTCAGGTTCTTTTGCCCTAGCGGCCATAACAACTGCTATTTGTTCCTCTGTAGAGTCCTGAAACAGCTCCCATGGAATCGGGATTTGTCTGATGGCGTTCATTATTAGCAGCCGAACCAACCCATGATGAGTGATGATTCCCAATACCTGTCACGCCCCCTGATCCGAATGTGCCATTAAGTGAAGGCTCCTTAGTATAAAGTAGGGCACATTCATTGAGAAAGCTTCTGCCTGTGAGAATTGTAGGTGAGCTAATATGCAGAGACGGTATTTGAAGATGGTGGAGTATCTTCCTTCGCACATCATATAATTTATGACAAATTCTGCTACTTCTCCCCACGGATATGGTAGCGAATTTCTATCATACCCCCAAACTTTTTGTGCTATACTCTGTTTGGCTTGAAGGAAGGCCTCAGGGAATTCCGGAAGGGTAGTTCTTCTGACAAACCATCATTGCCCGACTTGAGGAAGCCCATTGACTTCCGCGATGATTTCTTCTGTTACGGGGATCTCAATTCCGTGAACCCAAGAGCCTCCTTCTCCCAAGTTCAAGGCAAATTCCACTGTCATTTCTCCATTTAACCCCCTCAACTTGTCGAAATACACTTCCCAACCTGCGTTCTAGAAAACCTGCCATACCTCCCGATTATTCCGAACTACCCTTGTATTCTCAGGTTCATGTTGAATAGATCGGCCACCCATTGTTGTGAAGGCAGAATCAACATGTCGACTGCAGTTGGTTGGCAAGGGAGAGTGACAGGTCTCCAAACCATCAGAGATTGAAATAATGTCATGGTTGATTTGGGAACGATCGGATGAACAATACTGGTACGTATGGAAATAATGACAAATATAGTACTGGTACGCTTGGCAATAATGGCAAGTTAAGATGGTACTGTGGTGTGTTCCAAAAATTAAGTGCGGCGTGTGGGGAAAATGACTGATATGACTTGGCGTGTATGAATCGACATCCCAACGCTTTTAAAAGTATGATTACAAAATACCGAAATCATTAGATTCGGTTAGGCAGGATTTATGTGCAATAAATGATTTTTCATGGTACGCCGTCATTCATTATGACAGTTCCCCCCCCCCAACTTAATGATGGCCGTCCTCGGCACGTTTAATTGTCCTTTTTGGGATATTTAATTAAATCCATAAAACAACAAAGACATACCTGCGGGCTTACCTGGCGGAGTGACAGCACAGCGAGTAGCAGCACAATGAGTAGCAGCAACAGTAAGTAACGACAATAGTGAGTAATGGCAACAGTGAGTAACAACAACAGTGAGTAACGACAACAATGAGTAACAACTGTTTTGAAGTAGCGGCACCAACAGAGTAATGGTAGTTGCGGAGTAACGACACCGACGGAGTAACGACAATTATGGATTAATGACACCATCGAAGTAACTATAATTACGGTGTAACGACAGTTGCAGAGTAACAACAACTATAGTGTAACAACAATTGCAGAGTAACAACAGTTACGATGTAACGACAGTTGTGGAGTAACAGTAGCTACGATGTAACGACAGTTACAGAGTAGCAACAACTATGATGTAATGACAGTTGCGAAGTAACAACAGCTACGGTGTAACAACAGTTGCGGAGTAACAACAACTACAGTATAACGACAGTTATGAAGTAACAGCCCTGGCGGAGTAACAACAACTATGGTGTAACGACAGTTATAGAGTAACAACAACTACGGTGTAACAACACTTAGTGGAGTCATGACACTTAGTGGAATAAAGGCAGCTACAGAGTAACATTAGTTACGGAGTAACAACTCTTAATGAAATAACAACACTTAGTGGAGTAACAACACTTAGTGGTACACACCAGTGGAATATAACAATATCTTAATGACTGGTGAAGTGACAACGCCGAGTGTTACATTTCTCCTCGCCATATTTCTTTGTTGTTCCTGCAAAAGATAAACAAGTATATATATATATATATATTATTTTATTTTATTTTATTTTTATTATTATTATTATTATTATTTTTTAGAATAGAGTGAGTGTATCTTGTTTTCCAATGACCATTAAATCAGATGAAGCAGAAAGATTTTTAACAAATGCATCTTTAGAGGTTGGATGGTGGTATAATTTAAGACGGTGTCCATTTACTAGGAATGAGGTATGGTTTTCATCTATTGTACTTAGTCTAACTATTCCATTGTCGAACACTGCGTCCACTTGATATGGACCCATCCAGTGAGTGCAGAGATTGCCTTTGAAATCCTTAAATCTGGAGTCATACAGTAATGCCCAATCCCCCACATGAAACACCTTAGTTTCGATAAATTTATCGTGCCATTTCATTCTCTGTTGTTGAACAACAGTAGTCTTCTGGACAGCCACTGCTCGAATCTCGTCCAACTCATTCAGCTGTTCCAGTCAGTGTTTCTGGGCTTCTGATAAATCTAGACCTACTTCCAGAGCTGTTCTGAGTGTACTAATCTCAAATTCCACCGGAAAAAAGGGGGATTTCCCATAGACTAATTCATATGGAGAAAACCCTGTTGTATTCTGTATGCCCATAGAGCTTTTGGAAGTTTCTATGCCCAGTCCCGGCAATGGCTTGCTACTGTCTTTGTCAAGATATTTTCCAATACCTTATTTGTACTTTCTACCTGTCCATTCGCTTGGGGATGATAGGGGGTTGTCACTATATGTTTGACCCCATATTTCTGCATTAGATTTTCTATCATATGAGATGTAAACTGTGATCCACCATTTGATACAATTTCTCTTGGAGTCCTGTACTTGGCAAAGATTTCTTCAAAAAGGAAGTCTGCCACTACTTGCTCTGTTGCTCTCGTGACCGCTCCAGCTTCCACCCATTTAGTTACATAGTCAGTACATACTAGGATGTAAGCTTTCTGATACAAAGGTGGGTTGAAGGGACCAACGAAATCAATGGCCCATTTCTTGAATGGTTCAAGGACTATCTAGGGCTGCAGGGGCATTTCATCTGCTTTCCCAGGTTGTCCCATCTGTTGACAGCTATCACACCTCCGAACATAATCCCGAGCGCTACGAAAGATGGAGGGCCAGTAATATTCCATTTGCAGTACTTTATGACCCGTTCTTTTGTCTGCAAAATGTCCCCCACAGGGTACATCATGTACAACTTTTAATATCTCGAAAATATCATCTCCTGCCACACAACGTTGAATCTGTTGGTCAACTCCCGTATGGAAGAGATATCCTGCCATCCATCAATATCAGGTACTTTGGTGAATGATCTTCCTTTGCTCCTTATAGGACAAATGACGAGGCACTTTACCTGTAGCAAGATAATTAGCAATATCTGCATACCACGGAGTGTTAGCAGGAACTGCAAAAAGATGCTCATCCATAAATCATCTTCAATTGGTGTTTCCTTACCATCATGTTCTATCCTAGATAAAAAATTTGCAACCACATTGTCTTTCCCTGGTTTGTCTACTATAGTGATATCAAATTCCTGTAATAGCAATAACCATCTTGTAATGTGACCAAGGGTAACAGGTTTGTTCATTAAATACCTGATGGCTGCATGATCAGTATGCACAAAAGTAGGATACCCGGAAATGTAGTGTCGGAACTCTTTGATGGCATAAACGATAACAAGGAATTCTTTCTCAGTCACTCTGTAGTTTAATTCAGCAGGAGCCAAATTTTTACTAACATAGTATATTGGGTAAGGTACCTTATCCTCTTGCTGTCCCAATACTACACCAAGCTGTCTGAGAGGCATCGGTATGAATGTGGAAAGGTAATGCCCAGTCAGGTCCTCTAAGGATCAGAACACTGCAAACTAACTCTTTAATTTTTGTGAATGCTGCATCACAGTCTTTTGACCACACAAATTCTGAATCTTTCGTTAGTAATTGAAACAATGGGTGTGTTACTTTTGCAAAATTGTCTATGAAACGTCTATAATAACCAGCACAACCAATGAAACTGCGTACCTGTGTGACCGTTTTAGGTGTTGGGAAGTGCAGAATTACCTGTATCTTTGCTGGATCCATCTTGATCCCTTTAGCTGAGAGCAAATGTCCTAGAACGATTCACACTTCCATCATCATGTGGCATTTTACTGTACTCAGAGAGACACGTGCTTGTATACACCTTGCGAGAACTTTTTCCAGATTTTTCAATCCTACCATGAACGAGTCCCCATACGGATTAAAGTCATCCATGTAGTTCTCAACACTGTCATCTATAAAGTTAGAGAAGATTCCATGAATTTCCTTCTGGAATGTTGCAGGAGCATTACACAAGCCAAAAGGAAGGACCCGGTATGCAAATGTCCCCCAAGGGCATGTGAACGTGGTCTTGTCCTAATCTTCAGGAGCAATCTGGATCTAGTTATATCCACTAAACCCATCCAGAAAAGAGAAATACTTCTTACCAGGCAATGTGTCTAACACTTGATCAATAAATGGTAGGGGAAAGTGGTTTTTTTGCGTCGCCTTATTTAACTCTCGATAATCTACGCAGATCTTCCATTTGCCATTCTTTTTGGGGACCATTACCAATGGTGAGACCCATTGGCTGTCTGAGATAGGGTAGATGAAACCTACATCCAGTAATTTATGAAATTGTTCTTTCACCACATTCTTCAATGTAGGGTTCATTCTTCTTTGAGGATGTCTTATAGGATGACAATCTTCCTTGATGTATATGTGATGGGTGCATAAGTTGGCAGGGATTCGCTTCATATCTGCATAATCCTAGGCGAAGGCCTCTTTATGTTTCTGCAGAACGTCTATAAGCTGCTCTTTTTGGGATTTTGATAGGTTCGGGTTAATATTCAAAGTTTTCCCAGGTTCCAATTCCACTTGCATACTTTCATGAGGTGCATCAGCAGGTGGTTCCTCTAATCCTTGTGTTGTTTCCATAGTTCCTGAGTCTCACAACTTAGGATAGAATCTGGGATCTGTTGGTTTGATTTTGAAACGGAATAAGGATCATCCATGAAGGAAGTGATTACATCATCTTTTGATTCCATTTTCAACTGCAGGGCTTGTCCGATAGTAAGGACGAGTCTTATTTCTTCATCTTCCGCTTCAAACTCCATAGTAGATACAACCTTCTTACCACCTGCTGGTTTTATAGGTGAATTTGGTTCTGCAGGTGGATATAACACTAAATTATTAGTGTTATGCCCATTAGAAATGACCATATTCCTTGAGAGACACCCAATGTAAGCGTCTGCAGTGGCCAGCCATGGCCTACCCAAAATTAGGGGATGAACACCCACTGAAGATTATGTATGTAATACCAGGAAGTCTATGGGGTAATGCCATGAATCCACTGAAATTGTCACATCTTCCAACTTCCCTATAGGCTTGATCATAGACCGATCTGCTAATTCCAGTACTATAGGTGTATGCTTTAAATTACGAAGTCCTAACGCATGCATAGTTTCAGTGGTGTTAACATTGATGGCAGCTCCTAGGTCTACCAACACATTTGGAATCTCTACCCCATTTTTTTGTACTGTCAAAATCGAGTTCCCCGGATCTCCATATTTCACTGGCATTGATTTTCCCATCATAAAATCCGACAACTTTCCCATAACATTTATAGTGAGGGGATATTTAATTTTCTTGGCAGGTTTCTTTGAATAATATTCGCTAAGAGTCTTTGCATAGATTGGCACATCCTTCATAGCTTGTAACAAGGGAATTTAACAAATAATCTCTACAATTCACCTAATAAATCAAATTCAGATTGAGGATCTGGTTTACTCATGATTAATCTCTCTGGGTTTACTCAGATTGATGCTGCTTGACAGGAGGCGTTTGGGTTCTATCGGTTTGCTTTGGCTCTTTACTGATCGGCTCTGCCTCCTTACCTTCACTATCAAGCTGTTCAATGATAATTAGAGGAGGTTGGATGTTAACTATTCAACCTGATCATAGATTCATTTCATACAACTCTGCAGTGGAGATACTACATGAAGGTAGGTTAGGAACATCAGCTTAATGAGCTCCCTTCTTGTTGGGGTTAAGGTTAGGCTGCATTAGGAGCTGAGGACTGGTAGGCTGGTTACCAGGAGGCACATTGGAGGGCAGTTGAAGCTACTGCTGGGGCATCTGTGGTGGCATCTGCTGATGAAACTGACCAGGAGTGGATCCTCGCTAGGTTGGAGCCCATGAAAAGCTCGTACTGGCTTGGGGATTCCGCTGCTGCCAAGGTGGGTACTAGTATTGCGACCACATGCGAGGATAAGGCATGGTCTAAGGATTCATATTACAATTATTAAAATACTGAGATGGATCCAGGTACATACCTTGATTTCCCATCGATGGTCTAGGCTGCCATGGCTTCCTAGATCCCATGAGGTACAGTTGCTACATGTCCTCCCCCATTCCTTGAAATACTGCTTTCAAGCCTGGTAAGGAAGGGCATGAGCTTGTCGCATGATTGAGTTCGCAGATCGCATATTCCTTTATGGAATTTAGTGGACATTCCCTCTCCGGGTGCTTCTTTCTGCACTTTGGAAAAAATATTGCCATAGTCTTGTCAAACTCTAACTGCTTTTGTTTTACTTGCAAAGTGTCCATCTATGTTAATAGGGTACTGAGGATATATGTTCTCAGGTTGTCTAGCAAGTTTTTGATTTATGCTTTTGTAACACCCCTGCCAGATCCCTTTATTGAATGGATCCCCTGCTTGTTTCTCACGAGCCCCCTTGAGCACTGAATACACAATTTGCAAATATCTTCGAATTTCCCCTTGGAGATGTCTCCCTTTCCCACAATGTTCAATAATTCCATCGAGTCTTCTCGAAGGGATTGAAGGAGGATAATCTTTAATATTTGTCAAAATGACCTGACCTTTGTACGGTGTAGCTGAACCTCTCCACACAATCTTCCAAACTTTCATCTTCTTTCCCTGTGAACTTGATGAGTTCCTCCTTAATGTTCTGGGATTTACAGTAATCCTGGTATTTCTCCAGGAAAGCTGTCTGCATATCCTCCCATGTGGAAATGGATTTTCCACCAAGGCCCATGAACCATCGCAGAGCCGTCCCTTTTAGAGTGGAAGTGAAAATCTTCAACTTCTGGGCATCTGTTGTGTAGTCATACCCTCGGCATACTATATCAAACTCAAATAGAAATGTGTTAGGGTCTTCCGAGATAACCCATGGAAGGTTGGTAGAGCTGCCAATGGAATAGGCTTTGTAGGCGCACCGGTTCCCAAATCTCTAATAGGTAAATCGATGGTGGAATTTGTAGGAGCCATGAATATTTTCCAATAATCACTGAGGATGTAAGTATCTCCTCATTTCCTTCTCCCGATGGCTTGATCCTTCGGCTGCAACTCCCTTTCCTTTCCTATAACAATCCAACTCTCTCAATGCTCTACTTGCAAATTCCTCTTCTGCTATCACCAGCGCAAGATTCTCTAGATCAGGTCTACTGCTAGATGTTTCCTCCACGGTTAGAGGAACCTGCTATGTTGAGACACCAAAGAATGTCACAGCCAATATTGGTTGTTCCACTGATTGTCCTTATGACTTCACCCTTCTTGCCCCTAGTATCACGGCTACGCGAGAGGATGCTTCGGTTCAGCCTTTGCTATGATCTCTTGGATATACATTTTTTTTCCCAGGTCTAGTATTCCCCTCTTTGGGGCTCTCCCTCTGCCCCTTTTATTTGGTTCTTTGTTCATACAAAAGTTGGATTGATGGAGGGTCTTGGTATGAAACTACAATGCTTCAATCCTGGAGTAAGGTGTCAAAAGACCATTCCTTCCCCAAGATGAAAGAACTCACAAAAAGAAAGGCAACTATAACAAAAAAAATCTAGGGTTTCAAGCCTGGAGTAGGGCATCAAAGGGCTCCTCCCTCCCTGGGACAAGAACCAAAAACAATCACAAACCACGAGAAGCCCTAATACTCCCAGATCTGAAGCACGGTGTCAAAAGACCTGTCCCTCCCTAGGGTAAAAGCTAGGGATTTCCCAAAAAGAAAGCACACATAGGTTAAAAAAGAAGAAATAAATCTAACTCAAGGCCTGGAGTAGGGCGTCAAAAGACTCCTCCCTCCCCAGGGCAAGAGAATGGCCCAAAATCATAAAAAAAAACAAAAATAAACAAGCAAAAAGAGTACCTACGCTCAGGACATGAAGCAGAGTGAGAAAACTTGTTCTCTCCCCAGGACGAGAGATTGACCCTCTGATCAGTCCAGATCATTGTTTGCACCTTGTTAGCCTCCCTAGAAACAACACCAAAATGTTGGTGTTTAGGTAGGAGTGATTTATCCACCTTATTCTGACATTAATTTATCAATCTGGGTGCATATCCTTTCAAGGCAACGCGTAAGGTATATGCAAGGGCAAACGCGTAATCCTTTCCCACCAAGGGCTTATGGTTTAAGATTCAAAACATGGCCATAAGATTAACAAATTACAGAACTGCAAAAATAATCATAAACAATAAAGAACTATAACAACAAACATAAACCGATAAATCATACACACACAAGGATGCCACACCTGATTAGAAGAGCAGGTCCAACTCTCTGATCAGGGCTACGTTAGCCACAGAAAAGACAAGAACAACAAAATAGATGATCTTTTATTACTCGGTAACAGATGTTTACAGTACTGATGGGAGAACCCCCATTCACAGGAACAACCTGCAATTTATACACAGCGAGGGAGATTAACAAATCTCCCTGAAACATAGTAACTATAGATACAAAGATGTATATCGATTGGAACGGTATCGACATCAAATGTTTGAGATAGTAAGAAGGCCTAAGAATAGTTTCAGGAACTTGTTCCCCGAGCTGTGCGACCTCCTTCCGGTTAGCTGTTACCAGATCTGTTGCGATATGCTAAAGTGAGGGTTCCTGTTCTCCACGTTGCGGTCAAACACATAATTTAGTACCGCGAATAGATAGATTCCGTGCGTTTTTACTTCATTAATTAAAATATACCAATTGGACAAGTAAGGGGGTATTTACCTTGTACGTTTAACATGACATCATAGGTAAATGAGTACAAAAGGTCAAAAAGGGTAATGGAAATGGACAAAAAGATGGCCCGATTTGGTACACAACACAACCCACCCAACCTTGGACAAATCTCAGTGTTATTCTGGTTGCTAATCCAAATGCTCTCCCAACAAACCCAGAAAAGTGGTTACCTAAGTACAATCTTGATGATGGTCTTCCTGCTGAAGAACATCTAAATAACTTTATGCTAACCATGAATATTAATGGAGTTTCACATGAAGATGTTGTAATTAGTCTGTTTCCTTATACTTTCCAAGTATTTACAGGATCTTGGTGTTTTTCCCTTCCAGCAGGTTCAATAAGAAACTGGGATACTTTTCAAGAGATATTTCTTGCAAAATTTGGTGATGACAAGACTATAACATCCTTAATCAATGATGTTTCCAACTTAAAAGCAAATTCAGATGAAAGGATGAAAGACTTCAACTCCATATTTAACAAGTTGTTAAACAAAATCCCAACTGCCTCTAAACATGCAATAGATGTACAAATAGAATGGTGCATATCCTCCCTTCCTTCTAATATCGCAATTTTTGTAGATAGAGCTAATAAGGCTACCCTCATAGAAAAAATGAAAGAAGCTCTGTATGTTGAAAGAAGAATTATTGCCTTAGAAAAGAGGTCACAGACAGATGAAAGGAAATCAAAGAAAGTAACGTTCAAGGATGATTCACAAAAGAAAACTCCAAAGGACCCTTTTCACCATGAAGGCTTCAAAATATGTTGAAGACCATGTCCAATGAAATGGTCGAAATCAAGAAATAGGTTGCAGAATCATCTGCTCCCAAGAAACCTTTTTTCTCATTTAAAAGAAATCCTTCTTCTGTATCTTAGCCACCAAATACTATTTCTAATGCTGAATCCGATCCGGAAATGGAAGAAGACTCACCAATTGAAGAGGAAGCTGAAACTAAAGAAGAAGTCGAGTTAAATGGAATGTGGGACTTCATTCTTTCAAGAGAAGAGGAAGCACAATACTGCAGAATATGGCGCTTTGATTCAAGGGCTGTACAAAGCCATTGGCCTTAATGTAAAATATCTGCAAGTATATGGAGACTCTGAAATAGTTATTAAACATGTAGGAAACACAATCCAGTGTGTGTCTAGGCATCTCAAACATTATCAATCTTTAGCCCAGAATCTTACTTCTCATTTCATTGCTTTTAACATTTCTTCAATCCCCAGACTACAAAATGAAAGTGCTGACTTACCTGCCAATGCAGCATCTAGGCTTATACCTTCAGAAGAATTTAGTCTAGATAGATCTTCCATAGAGTTAGTTGTCAGACCATCCATTCCTGATAATGTAACAAATTGGAGAATGTTTAATAATGATGCTGATATAATCATTTTCCTTACATCAGAAGGATCTTATGAGGAACAAATCATAGATGAACACGAGCATGACTTGCAAATGAACCATAAACAAGATCAAAACCCAATTCCAAAATCTTTAGTCAAAATGGAAGATCTCTATGATTTGAAAGATAGATTTGCGAAGATTACCAACTCCAAGAGTCAAAGTTCTACTTTGAGATTTGAAGTGGTAAACCTAGGTACAACTGAAAAACATCAAAATGTCAACCTAGGTCTTGGTTTATCATTTGAAGAAAAAATATCATTTATTAGGTTGTTGAAAACACATAAAGGTGTCTTTGCCTGGGATTATTCAGATCTCAAGACCTATGATACCTCTGTAATTCAACATACCATACCGGTGACTTCTAATGAGAAACTAGTTCAACAGAAGCTCAGAAAGATTCATCCAAACCTTGAATGTCAAATCAAATCTGAGTTGAACAAACTTCTAAAAGCAAAGATAATATTTCCTATTAGACACTCAAAATGGGTATCAAATATGGTTCATGTCAGGAAAAAGAATGGAGACATTAGGATTTTTATTGATTTTAGAAACCTGAATAAAGCTTGTTAAAATGATAACTTTCCTTTGCCTACCATGGAGAAAATATTGCAATCAGAAGATACCTTTTGGACTTATGAATGCAGGTGCTACATTCCAACGTGCCATGAATATTGCTTTCAAAGGTCTAATTAATAAATCAGTTGTTATTTACCTAGATGACATCACAGTCTACTCTAGGAATAGAAAAAATCATTTGAATGACCTAAAGCATATCTTTGAAAGATGCAAGAAATATGGCAATTCTTTGAATACAATTCATACTTTTCTTTAGCAGAAGGCAAACTTCTTGGGTTCATAGTATCCAAGAAAGGAATTTATATTGATCTTGATAGAATCCAAGAAATTGAGAAGATTCCTCTCCCACATAACAAAAAGACCATGCAATCATTCCTAGGCCAGATCAATTTTGTAAAAGATTTGTTCTAGATTTCTCACAGATTGTATTACCCCTTCAATCAATGATAAGAAAGAATGCAATGTTCAAATGGGGTAAATATGAAAGAGAGTCATTTGAGTTAATAAAAAAAGCCATCATCAATGCTCCTTCTTTAACAACTCCAGACTTTCTCAAACATTTTTTGTTGTATACTTTTTCATCTGATATATCATATGTAGCAGTTTTAACACAGATGAATGATCAAAACATACAAGCACCTATCTCTTTTTCAGTTCCAATTTACAGGGTGCTGAGTTAAACTACTCAGCTATTGAGAAACAAGCTTTTGTTGTCTTTAAAACCTTGAAACATTTCAGACATTTTCTCCTCAAAATTCATACAAAAATAATAGTACCTTACCTTGCAGTAAGGAAACTTTTGATTCAAAGAGAAGTGGGGGAGAAAAGAGCCAATTGGGTCACTGCACTTCAAGAATACGATATAGAAATCCGGCCAGCTAAAATTGTTAGGGGCCAAGGTTTTTCCAGGATGCTAACTGGAGATTCCCACTTATCAACAGAAGAAGACCAAGGTAATGAAGTACAAATATCAGAGGTAAGCCTCAACGATGCACAATCACAGTATGTTGATTTGAAGTTTTATTTGATGAATGGATATGCTCCTATGCATCTCAATTACAAAACAAAATGTGCTTTAAGGTTGAAATTAATTCATTATGAATTGATTGATGATGTATTATTTAGAAAAAATATGATTTAGTATTATTAAGATGCCTTGTTGTTGTGGCCAGCAACACCCCCCCCTTTTTTCATTTAAATGTTTGTCCAAAATACTAAATGAAGGGGGACCCTTAGTTTAATTTTGAGAAAAATCAAGTTTTCCTTTCTTCCAAATAAGGTTACCATCGTAAGCTTAGAGAGGTCTTTCGAATATTTTTTTTAACCTAAGTCTACGATAAGGTAAAGGTCTTTAAAAAATTGCATTATAAAGGAAATGCCTTCATTCCCTTATAATATTGGTATGCGCAAGACCCCCATGTTAAGCCTAACGTCGCATCGCAGTAAAGTAATGCTCATAAGGAAAAAACCTCAAGATCTGCCAATCTGCGATAACACCGATCGCAAGATCGCATACCGCAAAAATAAACTGGCAATACTTGACAAACATCAAACTTCTGCGACCTACGATGTTGCGATCGCCGCGATGGCGCAATCTGCGACCTTGCGATTTGCGATTAGCGCGACTCGTGATGGCACGATCTTCAATGTAACGTAAGCAAATCACGAATCATTTAATCATGAATCCTTCGGGCGTGCCATTCAAAGAAAGGCCACTTATCGTAATCTGACCCCAAATCATGCGCTTTTAATGATAGTAAATGGATTAGTTGTCAGTTATTAAATGAAATGAAGACGCGTGCTTTTGTAAAGAATTATTTCACGTAAAGTGGCATATTTGGTATATCTGTTGCATTTAAAACTCTCCCATCACCTTTCTCAATCAGTCATTTCGACTTCGCTCATAATCTGCAGGAATTAAGAGTTAAGAATGTTCAAAGTTGAACGTAGGAGCAAATGGGAAAGAAACATAAAGCCCAAGGCTTCGAGATGAAGGAGATGGCGCCCTTGTATACAAACACTGCATGCAACAGGGACACAGGAATTTCGACCTGGGAAGGCATGTATAGGCTGTTGGAGGAAGAAAATCCTAAAGTAATGAAGGTTGATAGCGCCGTGGGCTCACAAAACTCTTCCGAGGCATCCTTAGAGGAGCTGGCATGTTCATTTCTTCACCGAATAGCAGCTAGACCCAAAATTTTTCCGTATGCAGATATGATTAGGTGGATACTTGACAATGCAGAGTTACAAGGCAGACAATTCAAAGATCAGGGACATGGGCTCATAGGATCATTCACCACGCAAGACTTAAAGGTTATGTATCATCTTCCTGAGCCTCAGATGACCTACAACTTGCAATTTGTCAAGAAATTTGCAGCAGAGAACCCAAACCTGACAGAAACCACTAAAGAATGCACCAGAAGAGAGGAGCCGCTAAAAGGGACAAAAACGGTATGTACAACACTAGTTCCCTCACCTCTCCGTATTGTTTTACTACGACCATGCTTTGCAGGCTGGTTGGTATGCTAGACATAAATAAATTTTCGTCTGAATGGCTACCATTCATAGATGCTGCCACAAACTTCGATATCGTGGATTGGGCCAAGATATTTTCTGATAACCGATACACTGTTGTTATGAATTACCGGTCTAAGAGATCCTTGTCTCAAAGGGTCTATCCTCCTTTTTATCTATTTTCTTATATTATGGATTCTATTTGCTATGTATCTAAATTCCCCACTATGGGTTGGAAATGGACTACCCAGGACCCGTCACTTATTCATATTTATCATAAAGTATTATGGGATTCCCAGTTCGCCCCTCACTTCTATCAGAATTGCCACGGGCTTATCTTACCCCTATATAGGATGTTTTATGATGAAGAACCCTTGAGGTGCTCACCCGAAGCGCAAATAGACATCATCCCCATCGCAAGATGGTTCGAGGAAGAATGGTTCACTTATATTAGAGTGTTTGGGAGCACTGTACCTCCACATGTCCTACCTCTATATGTCCCCGACAAGCTTTTAGCTAGGGAAATTTCCTATCAAACTTGCTCAGAAGGTGGCTTGACCAAAGAACTAAAAGACAAGAAGAAGGCCATATGGCCTCAGTTTCCTATAGCTTGTGGGGCCTTCTCATTGTTCGATGTAGGACATGCTTTTGCTGAAGTAGAGAATGTGACGTCTCTACAGTTATCTAAATTCCCTGCTCGACCTTTTGACCTAAATAATGTTGCCCATGATTTCACTATAAGTGTCAGAATAAAAGTATTCGTTGGAAAGAAAGATTTGTTTGATGATTTGTTTCAAGGTAAAAGCTCACTCCAGGAAGTTTTGCGAGAAGCTCGGTCGAGTTTGTCTCCAGATGACCTCCAAAGATTCATGTTATACAGAAAAAGAAGACTGGCTAGTGTTCCTCTAGAAAAGCTGCGACTGCCCGCCAGAGAACCAACTCCCAGCGTCAGCCTCAGTGGAAACTCTAGTACTTCCAAATCCAAATCTCACGCTACCCGAGGAACACCTGAACGTTCTAAAAAGTCTAGAAGCAACAAAAAAAAAGCGAAGAAACAGCTAAAGATACAACTCAGTCAAGTGCAATGTCGCAACAACAAGTTATCGCCTCCCCACCAAGAGATATCCTTCCTCCCATCATTAAAGTGCCACTCATCACAACAGAGCTTGACAAAGAATGGGAAAACTTCAACAAGATAATCAGCCTTGAAGGGCAAGCCCCAAGAACACCTCTTAGCAATACACAGGTAACACAAGAAATGGTTTCGACCATGGTCAGTAGTATCACAGAAATGGAGCACGGTCATATCGCTCCACCTTCTGAGCTCCTACTTAGTGTAGAGGAAATTCCCCCATTGGATGTATTCTATAGTCCCCAACATAAAGCAGTTGTGAGGAGACAAAGAAAGAAGAGAAAGCTAGAGAATACATTGTCACAAGATTCTGAACATTTAGACGTCTTATGGAAAGACCCTAACAACAACCCGACAAAAAATCTCACGAAGTTGTCTCAGATCGCAGGAGCATACGCTTCTACGACTATCGACAAGGCGTCGAAAGTTCAACAACTATTGAGGGAACAAGAAAACCAAATACAGCTACTACAACAAGCCAATGCCAGTATTGAAGCGTCCAAACAACTCGAGAAACTACAAGAAGGCTTTCAGCAGATGCAGATAAGCTATCAAAGAAGCCTAGACGAAAAAGGAAAGCAGTTGCAAGCTTTACAAGAAATACACAAGGATAAGCCCAAGCTTGCCGAATTTGTTTCAGAATCTACTGGCTTAAATGAGAAACTTCTGCAGTAATAGGAAGAGTTGGGACGTAAGATATCGCAGTGGAGTCACTATTGCGAGTTGAGCGATAAACTCACCAATCAAGTGGCAGACTTGCGAAGTGACTATGACAAAATTGACAGACGAGTGATGGAATACTTAGCTTGGTAGGATGGAGAGGAAGGGAAGAGAGAAAATGCACCTAGAATAAATGAGAGTCATAAAGAATTGCTCTTTAACAAATGGGATGATCAAATCAGGCAGGCAGAACAGGCAGCAGAGATAGCGGCAACATAGGCAAGCGTTCTTATCGACTGTGTAAATGAGAATTTACACAGAGCCAACTTAAACGCAGAAACCACCCTAGGGTACATACCAAATAAGTCACGACTGGAGGCAGAATGGAAGCAGAAGGCACAGGAAAAGGGAAAATTGATCCAGGCATCGAACAGGTTGAATTGGGAGTGTTACTGGGCATACTTAGTCAAGCCACACAGTCAATGGATGACTGTGAAATGCATCATAAACTCAGCTGAGAAAGTAGTGCTAGCTCTCATAGATTCTATTTTCGCAGCCTAGCTCAGCGCAGAAGTCATCCAACCGACTCTTCTCAAATCCATGATGAACACTTGCAATTTTAAGGACCAAATTCAGAAGTAGCTTATTTTTAGAAGTTTGTTGTTTCTTTTTATTTAGATTAGAAAAAGGATGGTCATTTGAGAATCGTATCCTAAAATTTTGTAAAACACTATTATTAGAATTAGGAAGTAGTATTTTAACCCTTCTCATGCATTTAGAGAAGGTTCCAGAGATTTGTCAAAAGCTTATCCTCAGAACATGCACTTCTACACCCTCAGAGGAGGTTTTGATGAATGGATGGATCAAGATTTATTTTTCTTTGCATTTTGATATCTACTACTGATGTTGCACTTTTTCACTCTTGGTAGATGTTAGAACAAGTAGAGATGGATCGTTTTTGCTTGAAGCTTATGGGTAGAATTAGTCATAAGTGGTACTTCTATCTCTTGGCAATTTCTGCTTATATTCTTTAAGTGATTTATAGTTTTCAGTTGTTTATATGTTATTGCATGAATGTATGGGTTACCATTTGGCACTTCTGTATGGTGGAGTCATATTGTTTATGTCTGATATATGAATAGTTATTATGTGATATGTTGTTCACAACTGTTTTGCCTAACTTCTTATGCAAAGTGGTTTATCTTGAATGATTTCTATTCTTACGATAGCTGAATGATCTTTATTACCAGTTATTGTTTGAAATCTCTTTAGATTGCATAATGGAAGATATACATCCCGGGTTAGCATAGATTTGATGTGTTGCTTCTCACTAGGTTACAATAGAATAGAGTTAGTTTAAAGAATATGAATTAGATTAGCTTTAAAGTACTCTTAGATCAGCATTATTCAACTCTACACACACACACACACCCAAGATCGGGAAACTGGTCCCGTTATCCCCAGTCGGACCCGCTATACCAAACGGATAACGAGCTGCCAACCAAGGTCCGGACTGGGTGGGTATCCCCCTTGTTGTCGACCCGATTTTCGGGGCTTCAACATATTTGGTGCTAGAAGGAGGGCCTGAACATAGTGTATGTTGGAATGATTATCAATCGTAACATTTGAATCTGGATGGCTGCTCACAAACTTCCCATTTGGAGTTGCGTCCATGTTCCTACCTCTCCCAACACTCCACCTGAAGTGGTAAGACTCTTGTCTCAGGTAAAATTCAATGGTAAGAATAACTCTTCTGCTTTTAATCATGCTCTTAAGTTTATTAAAAGAGTTTTAAGTTATGATATTCAAAGAAATGATGAAGGCGTTTTATGCAGAATTTTTACTCTTACATTGACGGCGGAAGCTAGAAAATGGTGCAGAAACCTCCCAGTTACATCGATTTACAGCTGGGAACAATTCGTCAAGATTTTCATTTTTGAATTTGATTTTTATGACTATGACCAGGTATATGATGAAATTGATTATCTACGGAAACAAGATGAATCTATTAGGGATTTTAATATGCAATTTCATCTTGATTGTCTAAAGTATGATCTTGAAAGTGAACTCATAGATGAAGAATCTTTAGATTATGCTAAACATTCCCTGCCTCCTATATTTGATCAAGCAGAAATTAGTTCGTGTTTTGTCTCATTTCTTTCTAATATGAACGAGAATTCCAATTTGAATATACAAATCACCCATAATGAAGAAAGCCCCCAAAGCCTAGAAGTTATCCATACTCTAATACAAGAAGACAAAAGCGATAACGTTGGAGGAAAGCCTGCCTTGGAACTTGGAGATGACTTTGATACAAGGTCAGATAATATCGTTGCTAGTCGACAAATGCAGATGCCAAGGTTAGAACAACAAACTGATTCTCTTTCAAAAAGCATCAGTACACAAAGGTATGATCTAAAACCCAATGTCTATGTTGAATCTGATGAACGAAATTTTTTTCATGATGATATTTTTAAATGCGTTGATTCAGAATCACACTTCTCTCTTTATCCTGATGTTTTTAATGATGATAACTTTTCCCCTCTCAACATTAAAGATTTTTCAAAAAAAATAGAGGATAATTTAAACAAGTCATCATTAGATTTTCAAAATAAAGAGAGAGCTATAGAACATCCTTTGATTGTTTCCAGGCAAGGAACACTTGAATCTCCTTGTCTGAAAATATATGACCAAAAGGAAGAATCTAGGGAAACTTGTAAAATTAGTTATGATGGTCACTTTGCCAACGATGATGTTATTGATTTATCTCAAGTAACTCATCAAAGCTCAAAAAATGAAAGATATTCTAATTCGGAAAACGTATCATTTGATCCCCATTTCAGAGCCAAAGACCATTCGCCCGATTTTACTGACCAAGACAATATCCCGATCTATGATTCATATCATTAAGAAACCCCCACGCCTGTTCACAATCATAATTTGTCTTCTGATTCACAAGACCTGGCCAGTTCTTGTGAACAACAAAATATTACAAGCCAATCCCAGTTGTGTTGTAACTTTATTTGTACAAATAATCATTTTTTTTGTTGTTCTCACTTGCACTCATTTTGTACAAAAACGGATTGTGTTTTAAATTTTCAGAATTTTGATAGATTATTATGGTATGTCGAGCACCTTATCAAAGAACATCCAAAAGACGAGCTACCATCTTGGAAAGCTAAATCGTGTCAAGGAAATACAGAACTTCCTCTATTACGAGATCATCAAGCTATAACACGAGTTCATCCTTATTTTTATGATCCATTAGATATCCAGTTGGAAAGAGGTTTTTGCGAGAAAGAAATTTCGGATAAGATTCCAACTGAAGTTATACATTCTTATTCTGCATCCAACATTAACAGCCCAAGAAAAGTTCCATTCTTAACACTAACATTGGAAAGTTACATACGTGTAGGAATAAAAATGAGAAGGTGGCTCCATTGGAAATATCATTTCACCTAGCCAAATTTTTGTATATAGTTAGAGTAGGAAGAGGAGTATTAGTTAGGTGATTAGGTTTATTTTTAATAGTTAGTAGGCAAAATAAGAGAGAAGATTATCCCTATTTTCTACACAACCCTAGGGAATGTCTACTTCTCACTTCGTTAAGTATTTTTCTCCATAAATAAAGTTTGCCTTAGTTAACAGCATTTGACGTTTACAAAAGACACCTTTTTCTCTATCAGGATTTCGAACTTCTGCTTCTATGAATGACAAATATTTTTTTTTTGAAACTTGATCTTTATTATCAATAGAACTTTAATCCAGATATGATACTAGTTTCAACTCCAAAAATTTGAAGAAAGCAATCTTATTGAAGCAATTGTTTTACGTCAGTACACTGAAAGGCATCAATAACAAAATAAGGGGTCCTTGTAGAAACAACGATTTCCAAAGAAGCTCTATTATTGTCATCCAGAACTTTCTTAAGGAAAGAAAATTGACTTCCTCCCTGCTAAAGGAAATCGCTACATTCAGGGAAACAATCCAATGAAAACACTATATCTCAAAGAATAAGAGGTCTCATCACGAGCCAACTTATCATGATCACAGATATTATAACTTGCTGACTTTGCCAAAACTGTCCACCAAAATAGGGCAATGACTCAAGATTGTTGCAATCAAAAGAAAAGGGGTCTCATCACGAGCCAACTTGTTCAGAAAAAAGTATAAATCAAGTGAGTGAATGTGTCATAATTTGGCCACCAAACCAAGACATTGTTCTTTAGAGAATAAAAAAAAAAGTGTCAAAATGGGTTTTTCTCTGAATGGTTGTAAACACACTTAAGCAGGATAAAGGATCAATACTGGTTAATAGGTAACCTTGTCGAGGCTATGGACGCTTACTGGCAGCAGAGGCTCTACCTACAACAAAGAAGCATATTTAAAAAGGACTGCTATACAGGGAAGACTTTATTTCAATTTTTATTTAAGACCGAGTAAGGGCTGGCGTAAACACAAGGACAAACTAAGGATACAAGTAATTAAATAGAAAGGAGTTAAAACGAAATATCATTGATAGTTTGAAGTATAATATTTTTATCTTTCTATAATAAAGTTTAAGTTTTCTGAGAAAAAAATTTATTCAGAAGTTTGAAAAACGTCGAGAAAAGGTCTGAGATAACTGGTTCTCCCAAGTGAATCTCCAATTGTTGTGGCTAGCAACAACCTCCCCTTTTTCATTTAAGTGTTTGTCCAAAATACTAAATGAATGGGGACCCTTAGTTTAATTTTGAGAAAAATCAAGTTTTCCTTTCTTCAAAATAAGGTTACCATTGTAAGCTTAGAAAGGTCTTTCGAATATTTTTAACCTAAGTCTACGATAAGGTAAAGGTATTTAAAAAATTGCATTACAAAAAGATAGGAAATGCCCTCATTCCCTCATAATATTGGTATGCGCAAGGCCCCCATGTTAAGCCTAACGTCGCGTCGCAGTAAAGTAATGCTCATAAGGAAAAAACTCAAGATCTGCCGATCTACGATAACACCAATCGCAAGATTGCATATCGCAGAAATAAACTGGCAATACTTGACAAACATCAAACTTTTGTGACCCGCGATGTTGCGACCTACGATGTTGCGATCACCGCAATGGCGCAATCTGCGATCTTGCGATTTGCGATTAGCGCGACTTGCGATGGCATGATCTTCAATGTAATGTAAGCAAATCATGAATCATTTAATCACGAATCCTTCGGGCGCGCCTTTCAAAGAAAATCCACTTACCATAATCTGACCCCAGATCATGAGCTTTTAATGATAGTAAATGGATTAGTTGTCAGTTATTAAATGAAATGAAGATGCATGCTTTTGTAAAGAATTATTTCACGTAAAGTGGCATATTTGGTATATCTGTTGCATTTAAAACTCTCCCATCACCTTTCTCAATCAGTCATTTCCACTTCGCTCGTAATCTGCAGGAACTAAGAGTTAAGAAGATTCAAAGCCGAATGCAGGAGCAAATGGGAAAGAAACATAAATCCCAACGCTCCGAGATGAAGGAAAAGATGAAGGAGATGGTGCCCTTGTATATAGACACTACATGCAACACGGACGCAGGAATTTTGACCTGAGAAGGCATGTATGGGCTGCTGGAGGAAGAAAATCCTAAAGTAATGAGGGTTGATAGCGTCGCGGGCTCACAAAACTCTTCCGAGGCATCCTTAGAGGAGTTGGCATGTTCATTTCTTCACCGAATCGTAGCTAGACCCAAAATATATTTTGTATACAGATATGATCAGGTGGATACTTGACAATGCAGAGTTACAAGGCAGACAATTCAAAGTTCAGGGACATGGGCTCATAGGATCATTCGCCGCGCAAGACTTAAAGCTTATGTATCATCTTCCTGAGCCTCAGACGACCTACAATGCGCATTTGTTCAAGAAATTGCGAAGAAACCCAACCTGCAGAAACCACTAAGAATGGACCAGAAGAGAGGAGCCGCTAAAAAGGACAAAAAACGTTGTTCAGCACGGTTCCCTCACCTCTCATATTTTTGCTGCGGCCATGTTGCAGGCTGTTTGGGATGCCAGACATAAATAAATTTTCGTCTGAATGGCTACCACTCATAGACGCTGCCACAAACGCAGATATCGTGGATTGGGCCAAGATATTTTCTAATAACCTATACACTGCTGTTATGAATTACCAATCTAAGAGATCCTTGTCTCAAAGGGTCTATCCTCCTTTTTATCTATCTGCTTATATTATGGATTCTATTTGCTATGTATCTAAATTCCCCACTATGGGTTGGAAATGGACTACCCAGGACCCGTCACCTATTCATATTTATCATAAAGTATTATGGGATTCCTAGTTCGACCCTCACTTCTATCAGATTTACCATGGGCTTATGTTACCTCTATATAGGATGATGTATGATGAAGAACCCCTGAGGTGCTCACCCGAAGCGCAAATAGACATCATCGCCAAAGTAAGATGGTTCGGGGAAGAATGGTTCACTTATATTAGAGTGTTTGGGAGCACTGTACCTCCACACGTCCTACCTCTATATGTCCCCGACAAGCTTTTGGCTAGGGAAATTGCCTATCAAACTTGCTCAGAAGGTGGCTTGACCAAAGAGCTAAAAGACAAGAAGAAGGACATATGGCCTCAGTTTCCTGTAGCTTGTGGGGCCTTCTCATTGTTCGATGTAGGACACGCTTTTGCCAAAGTAGAGAATGTGATGTCTCTACAGTTATTTAAATTCCCCGCTCAACCTTTTGACCTAAATAATGTTGCCCATGATTTCACTATAAGTGTCAAAATAAAAGTATTCGTTGGAAAGAAAGATTTGTTTGATGATTTATTTCAAGGTAAAAGCTCACTCCAGGAAGTTTTGTGAGAAGCTCGGTCGAGGTTGTCTCCAGATGACCTCCAAAGATTCATGTTATACAGAGAAAGAAGACTAGCCAGTGTTCCTCTAGAAAAGCTGCGACTGCCCGCCAGAGAACCGACTCCCAGCGTCAGCCTCAATGGAAACTCTAGTACTTCCAAATCCAAATCTGACGCTGCCCGAGGAACGCCTGAACGTTCTAAAAATTCTGGAAGTGACCAAAAAAAAAGTGAAGAAACAGCTAAAGATACAACTCAGTCAAGTGCAATGTCGCAACAACAAGTTATCACCTCCCCACCAAGAGATATCCCTCCTCCCGTCATTAAAGCGCCACTCGTCACAACAGAGCTCGACAAAGAATGGGAAAAATTTAAAGAGCTAATCAGCCTTGAAGGCCAAGCCCCAAGAACACCTGTGAGAAATACACAGGTAACGCAAGAAATGGTTTCGACCATGGTCAGTAGTATCACAGAAATGGAGCACCGTCATATCGCTCCACCTTTTGAGCTCCTACGTAGTGTAGAGGAAATTCCCTCAGTGGATGTATTCTATAGTCCCCCAACATAAAGCAGTTGTGAGGAGACAAAGAAAGAAGAGAAAGCTAGAGAATACACTATCACAAGATGCTTAACATTTAGACGTCTTATGGAAAGACCCTAACAACAACCCGACAGAAAAGCTCACGAAGTTGTCTGAGATCGCAGGAGCATACGCTTCTGCGACTATCGACAAGGCGTCGGAAGTTCAACAACTATTGAGGGGACAAGAAAACCAAATACAACTACTACAACAACAGCTACAACAAGCCAATGCCAGTATTGAAGCATCCAAACAACTCGAGAAACTACAAGAAGACTTTCAGCAGATGGAGATAAGCTATCAAAGAAGCCTAGACAGAAAAGGAAAGCAGTTGCAAGCTTTACAAGAAATACACAAGGACGAACCCAAGCTTGCCGAATTTGTTTCAGAACCTACTGGCTTAAATGAGCAACTTCTGCAGCAACAGGAAGAGTTGGGACGTCATATATCGCAGTGGAGTCACTATTACGAGTTGAGTGATAAACTCACCAATCAAGTGGCGAACTTGCGAAGTGACTATGACAAAATTGACAGACGAGTGATGGAATACTTAGCTTGGCAGGATGGAGAGGAAGGAAAGAGAGCAAATGCACCCAGAATAAACGAGAATCATAAAGAATTTCTCTTTAACAAGTGGGATGATCAAATCAGGCAGGCAGAACATGGAGCGGAGACAGCGGCAACACAGGCAAGCGTTCTTATCGACTGTGTAAATGAGAATTTACACAGAGCCAACTTAATCGCAGAAACCACCCCGGGGTACTTACCAAATAAGTCACGACTGGAGGCAGAATGGAAGCAGAAGGCGCAGGAAAAGGGAAAAGCGATCCAGGCATTGAACAGGTGAATTGGGGGTGTTACTGGGCATACTTATCAAGCCACACAGTCAATGGATGACTGTGAAATGCATCATAAACTCAGCCGAGAAAGTAGTGCCAACTCTCATAGATTCTGTTTTCGCAGCCCAGCTCAGCGCAAAAGTCAGCCAACCGACTCTTCTCAAATCCATGATGAACACTTGCAGTTTTAAGGACCAAATTTAGAAGTAACTTATTTTTAGAAGTTTGTTGTTTCTTTTTATTTAGATTAGAAAAAAGACGGTCATTTGAGAACCGTATACTAAAATTTTGTAAAACACTATTATTAGAATTAGGAAGTAGTATTTTAACTCTTCTCATGCATTTAGAGAAGGGTCCAGAGATTTGTCAAAAACTTATCCTCGGAACATGCACTTCTACACCCTCAGAGGAGGTTTTGATGAATGGATGGATCGAGAATTATTTTTATTTGGATTTCGATAACTACTACTAATGTTGCACTTTTGTACTCTTGGTAGATGTTAGAACAAGTAGAGATGGATCATTTTTGCTTGAAGCTTATGGGTAGAATTAGTCATAAATGGTACTTCTATCTCTTGGCAATTTCTGCTTATATTATTTAAGTGATTTATAGTTTTCCGTTGTTTATATGTTATTGCATGAATGTGTGGGTTACCATTTGGCACTTCTCTACGGTGGATTCATATTGTTTATGTCTGATATATGAATAGCTTACTATGCGATATGCTGTTCATAACTGTTTTGCCTAACTTCTTATGAAAAGTGGTTTATCTTGAATGATTTCTATTCTTACGATAGCTGAATGATATTTATTACCAGTTATTGTTTGAAATCTCTTTAGATCGCATAATGGAAGATATACATCCCGGGTTAGCATAGATTTGATGTGTTATTTCTCACTAGGTTACAATAGCATAGAGTTAGTTTAAAGAATCTGAATTAGATTAGCCTTAAAGTACTATTAGATCAACATTATTCAACTCTACACACACACACACCCAAGATCGGGAAACTGGTCCCGTTATCCCCAGTCAGACCCACTATACCAAGCGGATAAGGAGCTGCCAACCAAGGTCCGGACTGGGTGGGTATCCCCCTCGTTGTCGACCCGATTTTCGGGGCTTCAACATATTGGGCACTAGAAGGAGGGCCTGAACATAGTGTCTGTTGGAATGATTATCAATCATAACATTTGAATCTAGATGGTTGCTCACAAACTTCCCATTTGGAGTTGTGTCCATGTTCCTACCTCCTCCAACACTCCACCTGAAGTGGTAAGACTCTTGTCTCAGGTAAAATTCAATGGTAAGAATAACTCTTCCGCTTTTAATCATGCTCTTAACTTTATTCAAAGAGTTTCAAGTTATGATATTCAAAGAATTGATGAAGCAGTTTTATGCAGACTTTTTACTCTTACATTCACGGCGGAAGCTAGAAAATGGTGCAGAAACCTCCCAGTTGCATCGATTTACAGCTGGGACCAATTCGTCAAGATTTTCATTTTTGAATTTGATTGTTATGACTATGACCAAGTATATGATGAAATTGATTATCTACAGAAACAAGATGAATCTATTAGGGATTTTAATATGCAATTTCATCTTGATTGTCTAAAGTACGATCTTGAAAGTGAACTCATAGATGAAGAATCTTTAGATTATGCTGAACATTCCCTGCCTCCTATATCTGATCAAGCAGAAATTAGTTCGAGTTTTGTCTCATTTCTTTCTAATATGAACGAGAATTCCAATTTGAATATACAAATCGCTCATAATGAAGAAATCCCCCAAAGCCTAGGAGTTATCCATACTGTAATACAAGAAGACAAAAGCGAGAACGCTAGAGGGAAGCCTGCCTTGGAACTAGGAGATGACTTTGATAAAAGGTCAGATAATATCGTTGCAAGTCAACAAACGCAGATGCCAAGGTTAGAACAGCAAACTGATTCTCTTTCAAAAAGCATCAATACACAAAGGTATGATCTAAAACCCGATGTCTATGTTGAATCTGATGAACGAAAATTTTTTCATGATGATATTTTTAAATGCGTTGATTCAGAATCACACTTCTCTCTTTATCCTGATGTTTTTAATGATGATAACTTTTCCCCTCTCAATATTAAAGATTTTTCAAAAAACACAGAGGATAATTTAAACAAGTCATCATTAGATTTTCAAAATAAAGAGATAGCTATAGAACATCCTTTGATTGTTTCCAAGCAAGGAACACTTGAATCTCCTTGTCTCAAAATATATGACCAAGGAAGAATCTAGGGAACTTTAAAATTTAAGTTATGATGCATTTTGCCAACCGATGATGTTATTGATTTATCTCAAGTAACTCATCAAAGCTCAAAAAATGAAAGATATTCTAATTCGGAAAACGTATCATTCGATCCCCATTTCAGAGCCAAATACCATTCGCCTGATTTTACTGACCAAGACAATATCCCGATCTATGATTCATATCATGAAGAAACCCCCACGCCTGTTCACAATCATAATTTGTCTTCTGATTCACAAGACCTGGCCAGTTCTTGTGAACAGCAAAATATTACAAGCCAATCCCAGTTGTGCTGTAACTTTATTTGTACAAGTAATCATTTTTTTTTGTTGTTCTCACTTGCACTCATTTTGTACAAAAACGGATTGTGTTTTAAATTTTCAGACTTTTGATAGATTATTTTGGTATGTCGAGCACCTTATCAAAGAACATCCAAAAGACGAGCTAACATCTTGGAAAGCTAAACTGTGTCAAGGAAATACAGAACTTCCTCTATTATGAGATTATCAAGCTATAACAAGAGTTCATCCTTATTTTTATGATCCATTAGATATCCAGTTGGAATGAGGTTTTTGCGAGAAAGAAATTTCAGACAAGATTCCAACTGAAGTTATACATTCTTATTCCGCATCCAACATTAACAGACCAAGAAAAGTTCCGTTCTTAACACTAACGTTAGAAAGTTACATACGTGTAGGAATAAAAATGAGAAGGTGGCTCCATTGGAAATATCATTTCACCTAGTCAAATTTTTGTATATAGTTAGAGTAGGAGTAGGAGTAGTTTAGTTAGGTGATTAGGTTTATTTTTAATAGTTAGTAGGCAAAATAAGAGAGAAGATTATCGCTATTTTCTTCACAACCCTAGGGAATGTCTACTTCTCACTTCGTTAAGTATTTTTCTCCATAAATAAAGTTTGCCTTAGTTAACAACATTTGACATTTACAAAAGACACCTTTTTCTCTCTCAAGATTTTGAACTTCTCCTTCTATGAATGACAATTTTTTTTTTTTGAAACTTGATCTTTATTATCAATAGAACTTTAATCCAGATATGATACTAGTTTCAACTCCAAAAATTTGAAGAAAGCAATCATAGTGAAGCAATTGTTTTACGTCAGTACACTGAAAGGCATCAATAACAAAATAAGGAGTCCTTGTAGAAACAACGATTTCCAAAGAAGCTCTATTATTGTCGTCCAGAAATTTCTTAAGGAAAGAAAATTGACTTCCTCCCTGCTAAAGCAAATCGCAGCATTCAGGGAAACAATCCAATGAAAACACTATATCTCAAAGAATAAGAGGTCTCATCACGAGCCGACTTATCATGATCACAGATATTATAACTTGCTGACTTTGCCAAAACTGTCCACCAAAACAGGGCAACGACTCAAGATTGGCTTGCAATCAAAGACAGGGTCTCATCACGAGCAGCTTGTTCAAAAAAGTATAAATCAAGGTGAGTAATGGTGTCATAATTTGCCACCAAACCAAGGAGCATTGTTCTTTAGAGAAGAAAAAAAAAAAAAAAATGTCAGAATGGTTTTTTCTCTGAATGGTTGTAAACACACTTAAGCAGGATAAAGGATCATTACTGGTTAATAGGTAACCATGTCGAGGCTATGGACGCCTGCTGGCAGCAGAGGCTCTACCTGCGACAAAGAAGCATATTTAAAAAGGACTGCTATACAGGGAAGACTTTATTTCAATTTTTATTTAAGACCGAGTAAGGGCTGGCATAAACACAAGGACAAACTAAGGATACAAGTAATTAAAGAGAAAGGAGTTGAAACGAAATATCATTGACAGTTTGAAGTATAATATTTTTATCTTTCTATAATAAAGTTTAAGTTTTCTAAGAAAAATTTTTATTTTCAGAAGTTTGAAAAACGTCGAGAAAAGGTCAGAGATAACTGGTTTTCCCAAGTGAATCTCCAATTGCTGTGGCCAACAACAACCCCCCCTTTTTCATTTAAGTGTTTGTCCAAAATACTAAATGAATGGGGACCCTTAGTTTAATTTTGAGAAAAATCAATTTTTCCTTTCTTCAAAATAAGGTTACCATTGTAAGCTTAGAAAGGTCTTTCGAATTTTTTTAACCTAAGTCTACGATAAGGTAAAGGTATTTAAAAAATTGCATTACAAAAAGATAGGAAATGCCCTCATTCCCTCATAATATTGGTATGCGCAAGGCCCCCATGTTAAGCCTAACGTCGCATCGCAGTAAAGTAATTCTCATAAGGAAAAACCTCAAGATCTGCCGATCTGCGATAACACCGATCGCAAGATCACATATCGCAGAAATAAACTGGCAATACTTGACAAACATCAAACTTCTGTGACCTACGATGTTGCGATCGCCGCGATGGCGCAATCTGCAATCTTGTGATTTGCGATTAGTGTGACTTTCGATGGCACGATCTTCAATGTAACGTAAGCAAATCATGAATCATTTAATCACAAATCATTGGGGCGTGCCATTCAAAGAAAATCCACTTACCATAATCTGACCCCAGATCATGCGCTTTTAATGATAGTAAATGGATTAGTTGTTAGTTATTAAATGAAATGAAGACGCGTGCTTTTGTAAAGAATTATTTCACGTAAAGTGGCATATTTGGTATATCTGTTGCATTTAAAACTCTCCCATCACCTTTCTCAATCAGTCATTTCCACTTTGCTCGTAATCTGCAGGAACTAAGAGTTAAGAAGATTCAAAGCCGAACACAGGAGCAAATGGGAAAGAAACATAAAGCCCAAGGCTCCGAGATGAAGGAAAAGATGAAGGAGATGGCGCCCTTGTATACAGACACTGCATGCAACAGGGACGCAAGAATTTCAACTTGGGAAGGCAGGTATAGGCTGCTGGAGGAAGAAAATCCTAAAGTAATGAAGGTTGATAGCACCGCGGCCTCACAAAACTCTTCCGAGGCATCCTTAGAGGAGATGGCATGTTCATTTATTCAACGAATAGCAGCTAGACCCAAAATTTTGCCGTATACAGATATGATCAGGTGGATACTTGACAATGCAGAGTTACAAGGCATACAATTCAAAGTTCAGGGACACGGGCTCATAGGATCATTCGCCGTGCAAGACTTAAAGCTTATGTATCATCTTCCTGAGCCTCAGACAACCTACAACGAGCAATTTGACAAGAAATTTGCGGAAGAGAACCCAAACCTGGCAGAAACCACTAAAGAATGGACCAGAAGAGAGGAGCCGCTAAAAAAGGACAAAAACAGTATGTACAACACCGGCTCCCTCACCTCTCTGTAATGTTTTGCTACGGCCATGCTATGCAGGTTGTTTGGGATGTCAGACATAAATAAATTTTCGTCTGAATGGCTACCACTCATAGACACTGCCACAAATGCCGATATCGTGGATTGGGCCAAGATATTTTTTGATAACCTATACACTGCTGTTATGAATTACCGGTCTAAGAGATGCTTGTCTCAAAGGGTCTATCCTCGTTTTTATCTATTTGCCTATATTATGGATTTTATTTGCTATGTATCTAAATTCCCCACTATGTGTTGGAAATGGACTACCCAGGACCCGTCACCTATTCATGTTTATCATAAAGTATTATGGGATTCCCAGTTCGTCCTCACTTCTATCAGATTTGCCACGGGCTTATCTTACCCCTATATAGTATGAAGTATGATGAAGAACCCCCGAGGTGCTCACCCGAAGCACAAATAGACATCATCCCCATCGCAAGATGGTTCGGGGAAGAATGGTTCACTTATATTAGAGTGTTTGGGAGCATTGTACCTCCACATGTCCTACCTCTATATGTCCTCGACAAGCTTTTGGCTAGGGAAATTGCCTATCAAACTTGCTCAGAAGGTGGCCTGACCAAAGAACTAAAAGACAAGAAGAAGGACATATGGCCTCAGTTTCCTGTAGCTTGTGGGGCCTTCTCATTGTTCGATGTAGGACACGCTTTCGCTGAAGTAGAGAATGTGATGTCTCTACAGTTATTTAAATTCCCCGCTCGACCTTTTGACCTTATTAATGTTGCCCATGATTTCACTATAAGTGTCAGAATAAAAGTATTCGTTGGAAAGAAGGATTTGTTTGATGATTTGTTTCAAGGTAAAAGCTCACTCAAGGAAATTGTGCGAGAAGCTCGGTCGAGGTTGTCTCCAGATGACCTCCAAAGATTCATGTTATACAGAGAAAGAAGATTGGCCAGTGTTCCTCTAGAAAAGCTGCGACTGCCCGCCAGAGAACTGACTCCCAGTGTCAGCCTCAGTGGAAATTCTAGTACTTCCAAATCCAAATCTGACGCTGCCTGAGGAAAGCCTAAACGTTCTAAAAATTCTGGAAGCGACCAAGAAAAAAGCTAAGAAATAGCTAAAGATACAGCTCAGTCAAGTGCAATGTCGCAACAAGTTATCGCCTCCCCACCAAGAGATATCCCTCCTCCTGTCATTAAAGTGCCACTCGTCACAACAGAGCTCGACAAAGAATGGGAAAACTTCAACGAGCTAATCAGCCTTGAAGGGTAAGCCCCAAGAACACTTGTGAGCAATACACAGGTAACACAAGAAATGGTTTTGACCATGGTCAGTAGTATCACAGAAATGGAGCACTGTCATATCGCTCCACCTTTTGAGCTCCTACTTAGTGTAGAGGAAATTCCCCCACTGGATGTATTCTATAGTCCCCAACATAAAGCAGTTGTGAGGAGACAAAGCAAGAAGAGAAAGCTAGAGAATACACTGTCACAAGATGCTGAACATTTAGACGTCTTATGGAAAGACCCTAATAACAACCCGACAGAAAATCTCACGAAGTTGTGTCAGATCGCAGGAGCATACGCTTCTGCGACTATCGACACGGCGTTGGAAGTTCAAAAACTTTTGAGGGAACAAGAAAACCAAATATATCTACTACAACAACAGCTACAACATGCCAATGCCAGTATTGAAGCGTCCAAACAACTCGAGAAACTACAAGAAGACTTTCAACAAATGCAGATAAGCTATCAAAGAAGCCTAGAAGAAAAAGGAAAGTAGTTGCAAGCTTTACAAGAAATACACAAGGACGAGCCCAAGCTTGCCGAATTTGTTTCAGAATCTACTGGCTTAAATTAGCAACTTCTGCAGCAACAAGAAGAGTTGGGACGTAAGATATCGCAGTGGAGTCACTATTGCGAGCTGAGCGATAAACCCACCAATCAAGTGGAGGACTTGTGAAGTGACTATGACCAAATTGACAGACAAGTGACGAAATACTTAGCTTAGCAGGATGGAGAGGAAGGGAAGAGAGCAAATGTACCCAGAATAAATGAGAGTGATAAAGAATTGCTCTTTAACAAATGGGATGATCAAATCAGGCATGTAGAACAGGCAGCGGAGACAGCGGTAACACAGGCAAGCGTTCTTATCGACTGTGTAAATGAGAATTTACACAGAGCCAACTTAATCGCAGAAACCACCCCGGGGTACCTACCAAATAAGTCACGACTGGAGGCAGAATGGAAGCAGAAGGCACAGGAAAAGGGAAAAGCGATCCAGGCATTGAACAGGTTGAATTGGGAGTGTTACTGGGCATACTTAGTCAAGCCACACAGTCAATGGATGACTGTGAAATGCATCAAAAACTTAGCCAAGAAAGTAGTGCCAGCTCTCATAGATTATGTTTTCGCAGCCCAGCTCAGTGCAGAAGTCGGCCAACCGACTCTTCTCAAATCCATGATGAACACTTGCAGTTTTAAGCACCAAATTCAGAAGTAGCTTATTTTTAGAAGTCTGTTGTTTCTTTTTATTTAGATTAGAAAAAGGACGGTCATTTGAGAACCGTATCCTAAATTTTTTTAACACACTATTATTAGAATTATGAAGTAGTATTTTAAGCCTTCTCATGCATTTAGAGAAGGGTCCAGAGATTTGTCAAAAAATTATCCTCGGAACGTGCACTTCTGCACCCTCAGAGGAGGTTTTGATGAATGGATGGATCGAGATTTATTTTTATTTGCATTTCGATATCTACTACTGATGTTGCACTTTTGTACTCTTGGTAGATGTTAGAACAAGTAGAGATGGATCATTTTTGCTTGAAGCTTATGGGTAGAATTAGTCATAAATGGTACTTCTATCTCTTGGCAATTTCTGCTTATATTTTTTAAGTCATTTATAGTTTTCAGTTGTTTATATGTTTTTGCATGAATGTATGGGTCACCATTTGGAACTTCTGTATGATGGAGTCATATTGTTTGTCTGATATATGAATAGCTTATTATGCGATATGCTGTTCACAACTGTTTTGCCTAACTTCTTATGCAAAGTGGTTTATCTTGAATGATTTCTATTCTTACGATAGCTGAATGATCTTTATTACCAGTTATTGTTTGAAATCTCTTTAGATCGCATAATGGAAGATATACATCCCAGGTTAGCATAGATTTGATGTGTTATTTCTCACTAGGTTACAATAACATAGAGTTAGTTTAAAGAATTTGAATTAGATTAGCTTTAAAGTACTCTTAGATCAGCATTATTCAGCTCTACACACACACACACACACCCAAGATCGCGAAACGGGTCCCATTATGCCCAGTCAGACTCGCTATACCAAATGGATAAGGAGCTACCAACCAAGGTCCAGACCGGGTTGGTATCCCCCTTGTTGTCGATCTGATTTTCGGGGCTTCAACACCACCAAAAGTTGGTTTTATTTCAAGCATCAATCAAGTGAGGCTATTTATTCCTTTCTTTCTCAATTTCTATCCATTTTGCACTGCCTGGGTTTGAACCTTTGAGTCCGATCCTGAGCTACTCAACGTCACCTCTACGTGTAGTTCTTACCTACCTGTCCAAAACTTTGTCTTCCTACAACTCATTAAGATATTCATGTAACAAATCATCAATAGAAGGCAATTGAATTTTTTCTTTAGGATCTTCAATTAATGAAGTTTCAAATAGTCTCAAGATTCCTGCATTAAAAACTGAGTAGATGTGCATGTAAGCTGGTAGATCAAGGAAAAAAACATTCTGACCAATTTTCTCAAGGAACTTCAAAGGTCCATACCTTATTGGCTTCAGCTCCTTACCTTCACCTTGCATTCTATCTTTGCTGATATATAGCGACACTTGGTCACCAACTTGGAAACTATGCTCCATCTGATGCTTGTCATGCCTTTCCTTGTACTTGGCTTGGCTTTTTTCCAGTTGTTCATGTACTTCCTGGTGAATCTCTTGGATTTGTTCAATGAACTTGGTTGCCTTGTCCACATCACTATGTCCATCAACCACTATGTCTTTACCAAAGACAAAATCCAAGGGAGACCTTGGTGTGAAACCAAAACATGTCTCGAAAGGAGATCTTTATGTAGAAGAATGTTTAGCTCGGTTGTAAGCATTCTACACATGGCATAAATGTCCATCCCAAAGTTTTGGATGCTTTCTATAACAGCCTTTGAGCAACTAGATCACTGTCGTATTGACCACTTCTGTTTGGCCATCTTTTTGTGAATGAAAAGCTGTGCTTTTCTTCATCTTGGTGTCCATCAATTCCCATAAGCTTGACCAAAATTTCCCAACAAATCAGGTATCTTGATTAGATATTATGGAAGTGGGTAATCCAAAATGAACCCATACATGTTGAAAGAACAACTTTGTAGTTTGTTCAACTGTAATCTGTTTGTTGCAAGGTATTAAATATACATTTTGTTGAACCTATCCACAAAAACATATAAATAGTCATGACCTTTCCTAGATTTAGGCAGTCCTCCAACAAAGTCCATGGAAACACTTTCCCAAGGATGAGAAGGAACTGGTAGTGGAGTGTACAAGCCTAGTTTTCTATTGCTAGGCTTGCTTTTAGTACACATGGTACACCCTCTTACATATCTAGAAACTGTCTCATTCATTTTTGGCCAATAAAAAAATATTTGCAGTTGTGCAACCATTTTACTTACACCAAAGTGACCTGATATTAGAGAAGTATGTGCTTCTCGAGTTATATTTACTCTTTCAGTTTGTGGAATGCATAGCTTCCCAAAATGATACAAGAGTTGGTCCTTAATATGATAATCCAATTCTTCTACTCATTTGCCTTAACTTAAAGTTGCATATACATCTTTAAATTTTATATCTTGAGCATATTGTTCAATGTAGCTCTCATGCAATATTGAATTATGCTTAAGTATAGTAGATGCATTTATAATTGGTGTAGATAACATATCTGCAACTTTATTGTGTATGCCTTCTTTTATATCTGATGAGTAAATGAAACTGCTGTAGAAAACCCATATATCTATAGTGTTTTGATTGTTGCAACTTAGTTTGGGAGTGTAGATATTGAAGTGGTTGATGATTAGTATGTATAACTATCTCTTTGCCCATTAAGTAATGTTACCATTTTTTCACACTCTATACTAATGCATACAATTCTTTATCACATGTAGGATAGCTAACTACTACAGAATTAAATGTATCAGAATGATAACATATGGATTTACCGTGCTACATCAACACTACTCCCATGGCATAGTCATTGGCATCTATTTCAATCTTGAATGGTCTTTGAAGATCGGGCAGTGCTAGTACTGGTGTTCTACCAATCGTTTCTTTCAAGATGTCGAAGGCTTTCTGTTGTTTGCCTCCCCAATGAAACACCTTGTTCGATCCTGTTAAAGCATGTAAGGGAGTTGCAATTAAGGAAAAGTTAGAAATAAACTTTCTCCAATACTGTCCTACACCTAAGAAGCTTCTAACCTCTATAGCAGATTTGGCTTTAGGCCTGTTTACAATGACTACAACCTTAGAGGGATCTATCTTCAATTCACCACCCCCTATTATATGTCCCAAATAATTCAGAGATGTCTTGCCAAATTCACATTTGAGAGTTTAACATAAAGTTTTTCTCTTTTCAAAACATCTAGTGTCTTCTTAACATGCTTTAAATGTTCTTCCCACATTTCGCTAAATATAATAATGTCATCCAAATATATAGTAACAAAATAATCAAGAAAAGGTCTGAGTACATCATTCATTACTGTCATGAAAGTAGCAAGAGCATTAGTTAAGCCAAAAGGCATAACCAACCACTCATACAATCCTTGCTTTGTTTTGAAAGCAGTCTTCCATGCATCTTGCTCTGCAACTCTGACCTGATGATAGCCACTATGAAAGTGTAACTTGGAAAAATAAACAGGCTCCTTTCACTGATCTAATAGATCATCTATGCGAGGAAGGAGATAACGATTTTTTATTGTTATCTTATTCAGTGCTCGGTAATCAATGCACATTCTCCATGAGCCATCTTTCTTTTTCACCAAAATGATTGGAGACCCACATGGTGATGTTCAAGGTCTGATGAACCCCTTCTTGAGCAACTCCTGTACATACCTCTTGATTTCTGCATTCTCTAAAGTGGACAACCTGTACATTCCGATGTTAGGCAATGGAGAATCTTGCTGCAAATTAATATCATGCACTATTTCCTTTTTGGGTGGAAGACCTTTAGGTTCTTGAAATAATACATCATATTCTGAAACAACTTTTTTTAAATCAGCTTGTTGTTTAGCATCACAACCCTCAAATACATTGGTTTTATCAGGTTTCTTTTCCTTTATAACCATCAACAAAAATTCTTTGCATGAATTTAGAAATCGTTTCATGCCCTGATTTTATGAGAGTATAATTATTCTTGAACTTATGAGATCTTACAATATATTCGATTCCATCTTTAACGAGTAGATACTTGTTCTTATCTCTATAGAAAATAGCTTTTCTGTCATACAAGTAAGGACTTCCTAAAAAAATTCCACATATATCTAGAGGAACTATATCTAACTCAACCTCATCTACAAATGTTGACCCAAAAGAAAACTTAATTTTGCATTGTCTAGTGACTTGTAGCTTTGCTTTATCACATAGCCAGCCTAATGGATATGGTTGCTTGTGCGGTGTGGTTGGTAATACCAACTTCTTTACAATTGCTTCAGAAATTAAATTTACTTGTGAGCCAATATCAAACAAAGTATCAATCTTTTGATGATTGGAAATAACTCGAATATGAAAAAGCTCACATCTTTTTCTCTCATTTTCTTCATTATCAGTAGATTGTGCAGAATTACTAGTAGATGCTTCATAATTTTTACCTTTTATACCTACGGCTACGAATGTTGCTTCATCTCCTGAGTCTAACCCCAAATCTTTCTGAATAGATGCAGCAGTCTTCTTCTTCTTTCCCTCAAACTTCTTTGGTTTCAGCTCTGGATGTAGAATCTAGTAGTGTTCATCGTCATGCCCATGCTTCTTACAGTGAGTGCATGAGGACTTTCTTTTTGTATAGTGTTTGTCTTCCTCTCTTTGCATTTATGTTTTCTCTTCTCCTTATTTTTTCTTACAGTGGGTTGGGATAATCCCCCAACTTTTGGGTTCCCATTCTTACCTCTAGCTTCTACATGCGTACCCTAAACGGATACCTCATCTATGCTAGTGGGATTAACCATGAGGATAGTGTGCCTCATGTAGCTATGTAGACCACCTATGTACTTCAACAGAGTCTCAGGTGAGTCTAAAGAGATTCCTAGAATCAAAGCTCTTTTCCTAAATTCTTGAGTGTAACCTTGTACACTTTTCCCTTTTAGTTGTCAAAGAGTTTGTCAGCTCATCATCGGTTGCTGCATGTAGGCTAGTGAATAGAATTGATTTTTAATTGCAGAAACAAATTCACTCCAGAAAGAAAGAATCTTACCATGTTTCTTCATGTCAACTTGTGTCCTGCCTTCCCACCATACCAAGGCAGTGCCTCCAAGGTGTAGGTTGGCCAACTGAATGTTACTCTTGTTTGAGTCGATGCTTTTCACTCTGCAATAAACATCAAACTATCTAACCCAATTATCCAGCTTCTCTGCATTCAACTATCCATCATATATTGGCAAATCAAATTTAACATATAATTTAATCAAATATGTCTTCTTTTTATAGTCAGGTCTATTATGAGGCGTGAGAAATTTTTCTTCTTTCCCTTTGCCTTTGGAGTGATCATGGAGGAGAGATTTTTCTACTCCTTTGTCTTGTTTGGAGCTTGATGCATCTTCATCTCTATGTTTCCTATAATCTCTATACATTTCCTCTACCATGGATTTCAGGGTCATAAAATTATCCATGAACGAGGGGTTTGATTCCAAGGGATTATGTTCTGACATTTTCCTCTTAGAATAGACTCTTCAAATTCCAGGTTCGTTTCAGCCAATTCTCCTTCTCCTAATTTAAGCTTTGATGTAGTTAGCATTCAACAACAAAATCCAGCACAAGATTGTGTAACCTTAATAACTCTAAGTTCTGATACCACTTGATCTGGAATTTATCAGAGATAAAGAATGAAAGGTATTACAGACTCATGTGCATGGATGTGCCAATGTTACTTATGCAATGGATTGATAGGATTGCTAGAATACATAGACACAGAGAGAATCAAGAAAACATAAGAATCAAACATGTCAACAAAACAAGCTTAATAAGGAGTTCAGCAAATGATCCTAGGCTACATCTCTTGGTCCAGCCTTTCAGTGGTGGCCTCTCTATCATGTTTTCAAGCATAGTTTTACAACAGTGAGCTTGATTTGAGTCTCACTAATAGAATGTAGTCATTAGGAATGGAGTGCACAGACTCTCCTTACTGAACTCGACCTATGAGGGTCATAGTAGTATGGCAAGCCTATGTCGAGGAGCTTGGTTGAACATCTCAAGCCTTCAATGGAGTACATAGACTCTTTGACTCTTTATGGCTTTGTCTAGCTTGATGTTTCCTTCAAGTCAGCTCAGCTTCTACTCTTTGTTCTCTGCTATTGGCTTTCTGCATCTCTTCACCATCTGCCTCTCTATTTTTTCTTCTTCTACCAGTTCATGGCTTTAAAGCAAGTCTACTCTTTGACTGCTTGTTACTTCCTGGCCTTTTGGTTTCCTTTCCTCTATCCATTTGAATTCCTCTACTCTACATCATCATCACTGGGTAATGCCCCGTAGGGAGGTGGCCACCTGCTTGCTAACAAACTGGTTGTCAGATTCCCCAAATCATACTCGAATGGCCATTAAATCTGTTTGCTTCAAGATCACCCGCGAACACGAATCATTTACAACTCATCCATATTAGATGTCAAATCCCCATCATGTTGCTCTTTGACTTGTCAAATTTGGTCAGTCATCGAGACGTATCTCCACCATCGATCTGGACACCCCAGATCCTACGGTCAACCTTCATATCGGGCAGACAAGTTGCACGATGTTTACTCATCCAACGCAAAAAAAATTCTCTCTCTTCTACTGGATGCGTGTCTGATCCAGATTTAAACAGGAACGCAATAAAATACAGAGATAACCATATACACAAAGATGCAGCGGAAATAATACTTCATTTCATTAATGGAAAATACTGAAATATGCTTACAACCGGAAATAGAAATAAACTAGCTAGGGCGATGGTAGCTTATCTCTGAGAAGAGATGTGTGGCTAGATGCCTCTGAACTGTGTTACAATGAGGCTCGAAGG